>CAUYPK010084447.1:0-19570 GCA_963574355.1 Loris lydekkerianus
AAGAGAGAATTTTGAAAGCAGCAAGAGACGAAAGATATTTTATAATGATAAAAGGGTCAATCCAGCAGAAAGACATAATAAGTATAAATATTATATGTGCCTATACATTCCTTTTGGAAAGATGTTTGGAGAACACTTAGACATTTAAAAATTGTCCTATAAGTATTTTAAGGGCTCATTCAAATTACCCATGAAGAAACTTACTATGATGGCAGGGCTTCATGTGTGCCTACACTCAACCATAACAATTAACCCTCCGCAAGCTAATCTGGAAAGAATGGGTTCCCTGATTTCCAACAGCAGAAATCAATCCTAATCCTCCAATATGGCACCAATTCCTATGGACCAATCCTCCAAAGACAGGATAGAAATTAGTCCCCACTGGAAGAAAAGAAAAAAGGATTTGTCTGTTTTGCCTGACCTGTATCTACAAGCTCATCACCCATGGTCTTATTTATTTATTTTTGTTATTTTTTTATTAAATCATAGCTGTGTACATTGATGCGATGATGGGGCACCATACACTGGTTTTATAGACTGTTTGACACATTTTCATCACACTAGTTAACATAGCCTTCCTGATATTTTCTTAGTTATTGTGTTAAGACGTTTATATTCCACATTTACTAAGTTTCATGTGTACCTTTGTAAGATGCACTGCAGGTGTACCATATTTTTCATCATTATATCTTTTAATTATAATTAAATAATAGAAAAGAAAGCAAAGAAGTGGGTTGACACCCAGGGATTCCCTGGCCTTTTCATGTACTCCATCATTTGGAAGCACTTGTACTTACAGAAATGTGGAATTGCCCTATTAAAAACCTAATTATAGTATGAGCTGCATAATGGCAACTTGCAAGCTTGGTGCTACCTTATGTAATGGCTACACAATGTAGAAAATTCTGTAAATCTGTGGTGATATATGATACCATTTTTTCTCCATACCCAGAATGAATGAATTTGAGAACCAAAAGGTAAAATAGGTTTGTGGCACCTCTCTCTATCATTTCTAATGCACCATGTACAAAATTTTTGTTTTTCATCACTGCAACTTTGGACTCTGCTGGTTTAGAGGTATTCATTTCCATTTCTCCACCAAGGGAAGGATATGAAAATGAATGGGATGTTGAGATTCCCATTTTCATGTCCTCTTGTTACTGAAACAGGGGAAAGACAGATAACTACATTGACTGAAGTGTTTGATCTTAATAAGAGGAAGTAAGATAGACAATGGGACAAGGAAGCATGTGTCTATATTCACAAGTGTTAGGGTTGCCTCCAACACTATGTCTAACAGTAAAATTGATTAGAAGCCTGAAGCATACTGGAAGGACGGTCAATGAGTCATGTGCCCTCAGGAGAAGGCGAAGTCTTTCTTCATTCATTGAAGAATCTACTAGCTGAAGCACTTGTTGAAAGAAAATAGATTATTTAAAGCCTAGTGGAGGAAGGAAGTTCTACAGAATTATGGTTTTGCAACTAGTTGCAGTAAATGATTTCATTAGTTAAATTTTCTTTCTCTATTTACATACATTCAAATATATTAACAAACTTAAAGTTTCCCTTTCTGTCCTTCTGCTTTTTTTATACCACATGTATCAATTTATGTTTTATTTCTTAGTCTATAGAATATCAATGGAGGATTGTTCATTAAACCAAAAGGGAAGTCAATAGTACTCAGAGATTCACTCACAATTAATGACAGAAGGGTCCTGATTTGGGTGAGAAGTTAAGTACTTTTTCACTTGGACAATGGATATACTGCATTATGTGTCAAATTATGTTGCTTCTTTATTATTTTTTGGTAATGACAATAATTAATTTATAAAATTTACCTACATTGAATAACCAAAGGGGATGATTATGTTTGATATTAGGAATTCACATTCAGCCCCCATTGCAACATCTTTCCCATATAACTCTTTCTACTTCAGAGGATAGAAAATGAAAAACCACTTTTTCAAGACTCCCTTGCAGCTAGAGTACTGAATGTGGAATTAAGTTCTGTTAGTGATATGTATGTACTTGCAAAACATCTGGAAGGTAAAAGTTAAAAAGAATAACTTTGCTGCTTTTTTAGCTGTAGCTTCTATGAAACAAGGTTATAAAGATGTTAGCTGTGTCTACAGAAGAATTCTGATGTCTGCCCATCATGATTATTGAGACACATTTGTGGTGCCACCAATGCCCTGATCTTTGGACTAACCATAGCTATAGCAGAGAATTCCTGAAGTTGAATGCCTATGATTTCCACATACATAATTGCAGCAGAATTACAACTCCCCTGTCATGTGATTTCAGCAATCTTATTCTGGAAGTCATTCCTGGACACTCAGAGTCCTCTTCTATAATGCTTCCAATAATTTTATAACAACTTATTCCCCACATTAAAATAATATTTAAATTACCAGAAATGAAATATTATTTAAATTTAAATTAAATAGCCAGAATTATAAATAGCTAAACATTGCTTAAGCTAGCTGGAGCAGATTTTGGTTTTTGCTGCTGAATTTTAATAGAAACCAATCTATGACTAACAGAAGAAAAGTCTATATCTTATATCCAAACAATATTTATGTTGAAAAATAACATACACATGGTCTTTTGAGTTATCTTAAACTTAAATTAAAACTTAATTTCTAATCCTACTCTAATAATTTCTAGCAGTGGCACCACCAGTGTTCTTGTTAGCCAACACAGCATCCTGGCATCACCTTTAACTGTTATTTCTCCCATCTAACTGAATCAACCTATTCTGCTGAATCTGCCTTGGAAAACATACATTATTTTTGTTTTTCTGGTCCAAATCCTCTTTGCTTTACATATTATTTATATTATCATCTTCTAACTTGTTCCAGTATTCCCACACCAATAAAACAAAAGTAAAAGGTGGTGGAAACTTCTGGCTAAAGAGATAATTTAGCACTTATGTGTTTCTCCAATTGCTTTCCAAATCTCATAAAAATTAAAGATATTTTTAAAGACTTAAATACCAAGAACAAAGATATTAGATTAAAAGGAGCAACTAAACACTGGGAAAAAAAATAAAGGACTAACAAATGGCATAAAAGACATGAAAAGACTGAGTGGTTATCCAGAAAGACTGAGTGGAAGCCAAAAAGCAAGCTACTTAACACTGCAGAACTCTCAAAATATTCAGAATTCCAGAGTGCAAAGCTCCTCTGGAAGCAGACTTAAGGTGGATCGAAAAATGAAAGGATTGATTAAAAATCTGGTTAAGAAAAAAGAAGGTGCAGATCTCCATCACTCTGTGCCAGTGAGCCACTATACTCTCTACTCATGAAGGAAGACTAAAGCTTAATTGTTTTGGAGACAATAAGGTGATTATTTTTGACTGAGAATGTCAGTGCTCTATTTTGTCATTAGAAAGATTAACACAGTTTATACCCTGAAAGCTGAGTCTCCCACCTTTGTTGAATCTTGGAATGTGATCAACCAGAATTACACACTTGATGCATGAGACTGAGTCATTTTTTGGTAGCCCCAGAGGAAAGACCTAAATAACTGTGCTAAATAAGGCAGGTGATTTCATAGTGGAGAACCAAGGAATCAGCCTCACACATGAGCTCCAACTTCCCACCAAAACTTGATATTTCTCCTTAAATCTTAGTCACCTGCTAAAATAAATTTAAGAAAAACCCTCTGGTGGGAAAGTGGGAGGCTAAAACAAATAGAAAAGGGCCACATATAACAAAAACAATAGAGGGGGAAAAAGGACTTCACAATTATTATGAATATCTTTGGGTAGGTAAGAGAAGAGGCTACAGCTACAAAGGAATAAGAGGAAACAATCTGGGCAGCGCCTGTGGCTCAAAGGAGAAGGGCACCAGCCCCATATGCCGGAGGTGGTGGGTTCAAACCCAACCCTGGCCAAAAAATGCAAAAAAATTAAAAAAAAATTAAAAAAATTTAGGAAACAACCTAAAAAGGACATCTGAGAATGCATGAAGGCTTTTGGAAATTAAAAACAAGAGAACAGAAATGGTGGGGGAAGCACTGGCAGGATCAAAGATAAAGCCACAGGAATCTCCTAGAAAGGGACAAAATATGTAAAATAGGCATGAAAAATAAGAAAATTAGAGGAAAGTTCCAAATAACAAAAAGATCTGGGGATAAAGAAAATACACGGAGGAAGTCATCAACTACATAATTGTAACATTTTTTCCCAGAACTGAAGTAAGATTCCAGCATAAATGGTCTATTGAGTGTCCAGCACACTGTATGAAAATAGACCCACCCCAAGTAATATCTCTGTGAAAATTCAAAACAGCAGGACAAAGAGAAAAGCATACAGGAAAAAAAGATGGTCTCAAATAGCTACACATTGGACGGATCAGAAAACAGGAAGTGGGTTTATGAAAAATCAGAACATAGCCGTGTAAGCTTGTTACTCAGAGGTAGGTAAACAAAAAGTATTTGAATTTAAAAGTGTGAAGATGTTTTCATTCAAGAAGTAGAAGAAAGAGATCCAAAGGATCACTGGTTTTCATAAGCAGCCTTGTAGAATATTTGCCACGTTAAATTATGTCCATGTATAATTTTGATGAAATTAAAAACTAAATAGAAAAAAAAAAAAAAAGAAAGAAAAAAAGAACCAAGACCAAAATTTCCAGCACATCATTCTGCAAATAATGGCTTGGTTAAAATATCACTCTTGAAATTTTGATCTGTATTTTCTAGCTTTCACTAACTCCAATTTAGAATTCATATTTCTGATAAGTCATCAAAAATGTGATCCCATAACTCATTTTTTATAACCTAAAACCTTTGTCCTCATCACACTATTCTTTTTAGTAACCCTTTCTATCAGAGGGTATACATCAAGATGGATCAACTTCTTATGTTTCCCTTTTCTACTGACATCCAGCACACATTATGACTCTCTTCCTTGAATTTCTCTCCACATATATTGCTTTTTATTATTTATTTCAAATTACAGAGATATACATGTTTTGATTTCATCATTTGCTTTTGTACGTTTTTAGTTAAAGTTTGAAGTATGCTCTTCACACAGAAAGTGTGTATTGTACTTGTGGGGTGTGAGTATCCCCCTCTCCTCCCATTTGATTTCCACTGAGTTTGACTTCCATACGTGTACGTAAGTGTGGATTGACTAGTCCAATTTAGTATTGAATAAATGTTGTGTTTGTTTTTCCATTCTTGCCATACTTGACTTTAAAAAATGTTCTCCAATTCTATCCAGGTTGTTACAAAAGATACTAGAACAACCTTTTTTTAAATCTCTGTGTATATTCTTACGTGTTTTATATCACTCTCTAGTTCTCATATGTTAGTTCTAGCCATGACTGACTAATGGATGTATGAGTATGAATTCCAAAGCATTGTTTGTGAATCAGGATCGAATGGTTGAATGAATCCGAAATGACATGCTTACATGCATACATACATACGTGCATGCAAGAAGCTAACAAATAATAAATGTTCAACATAAACTTGTGGAAATTTTTTTAAAAGCATGGTATACCTTTTTAGTTTTAAAGAAAAAAAATATGCTATCCCCAAAGATCATTCAAAATCTTTTCTTTGACCTAAGGAGACTTTCTTAAAGATTTATCAACACTCTTATTTACTGGAAGTTTACTTATTTGTAAACAGCCCTTTACTGGGATGCAAAGGTTTAAGAAATGAAGAACAGGTATCCAATGGAAACGTCTGTTAACTACCTTACTCCATAATAATGAACCACAAAAATCTTGTGACTCATGTGATTATGGGTAATTTTTATATTTTCTAAATATTTTTGCTAGTAGTAAAATCTGTAGTTGAGGAATAATTTCAAGTGTCATAACAAGTCCTTTTTGAGGTGATAAAAGAAAATAAAAGTAACCACTGTCATTATTGAAATGAAAGGTTCATATTCAATCATTGTCGTGTTCACCAAAGTACCTTCTATAGGGGCCACAAGCCAGGATGAAGAGCTGACTCAGCCTTGGTGACAGTCTGGTATCTCCTCCTTTATTATTTCCTTCCTTAGCCAAACCGCAAATACCCATGCTCAATCACATTTGTCGTCCTAGTCAATAAACAAATTCTTCCACCCACAAGATACACACATAAAGACACTAAAACATCAATTTCTTCCTGTGCTCTAAAATTATGTAAAACTCTAATCTGTATTTTCTGTCTCTAATTTGCCTTAGTAAATGTGGCAGTAAAAATTGGTCCTTGCATTTTAACAAACAAAACTTTTTCCAAATAAAACCGAAAGATAAATTTTTAGATAATTTTTTTTTTTTTTTTAACAAGGATGGTGGATTATTAACCATTGTTGAACCAGAGTGGGCAGATGGGAAGGAGGCACAGAAGTCAGAACAGCACATTAGTGATGAGGAACAATGTGGTGGGGTAGGTCTGGGCCACACACGCAGAAAGCTGAGGCCAGCACAAGTGCAGTGCGTCTCAGAGTGTGCCTTGATAGGAAACCACTTCTCTTTTTGAAGCCCCTGCCCACCTTTGGGTCACCACAGAGTCCTTTGTGAAAGTCACATGAACCAACACTCAGATATTCAGATTCTTTACCAAAAAGATAACATTTGAAAATAGTAATGTGGCTGAGTGCGGTGGCTCACGCCTGTAATCACAGCACTTTAAGAGGCTGAGGCAGGTGGATTGCCTGAGTTCAAGAGTTTGAGACCAGCCTGAACAAGAGTGTGATACCCTCATCTTTACTAAAAATAGAAAAATTAGCTGGGTGTTTTGTAGTCTCTTAAGCCCAAAAGATTAAAGCTGCTGTGAGCTAGGATGCCCTCGCACTCTACCCAGGACACAGAGTGAGACTCTGTCTCAAAAACAAAATAACAAAAGCAAAACAATAATGACGACCATTTATTCTGTTCATTTTTGCATACCAAGAACTTTTCTAAACAATAAATAGTTTATTGTGTCTAATTCTGAACAAACCTGGGAGGTATTCCACCATGTACATGATGAAAACAAGGCTCACAGAAGTTCAATCATCGCCCCACATTCACACAGATGTGAAGCTGAGGAAGGAGGATTTTTACTCAATTCTCTTTAATCCCACTCCATGTAATGAGCACAGATAGAAAAATGGGTTTAAAAAAGACTTTTATACCCAAAGCAGCAAAACAACTTCCTTGGGTGTTATGAACAGAATTTTCCTATCTGTTTAACTAACAACACAAAGAGATTGTGATTCGTCCAGTGTTGATTGTTAACTGAACTAAGATGAAATCTCATATCACTTAACTTCTAGTTAAAAATCACTATATCAGAAATGCCTGCCATCAGGGTGTGGAGAGTCACCTAACTCAGCATCCTTATCTTAAGTGGGTAAGACACCAAAGCCCTCAGAGAAGAAGGCACTTGCTAATGGTCACACAGAGGCAGGACTGGCGTGAAACCCCATGAACCCCCTTGCAGTCCAGCACTCTCTCCCTACAGAGGGCAATGCCTATTACAGGCAAACACTCTTTCATACATGCACACACTTCTGCACATTCTGACAGTGCTAATATTCAGGGTCTTTTGTTTAATAGGGAAACACTTCTTTTTCCAGCTCAGAGGAGGCAATAGTATGACTATTTCTATTTTTAATTTTCCACTGTGCACAGTACAGTGGAGAGAATCTGACAGAGATTGGCAGTGGCAGCACCCACTGCAATGACATGAGCCTGTCAAGGGTGAGATCAGAAAAGAGCCCAACACATAAATATTCGGAATTTTCTGCCTCTACATGGTGTTTCAAACATGCCCTTGATGAGATCCACCCCTCTCTGAGCCATTCTTTGGCTCTTCCAGTCTGTCCCCAATGCTATTACCAGAGTCTATCTTTCATTCTGAATTTCCAAAGTGAAAAATATGTGTGACGTTTAACATTTTTGCTGAGCCAAATAGAAAAAAAGAGTGGAAGTTAGAAAAGGAGGAAGAAAAGTGAAACTTTTTGTTCATGCTAACAACAAAACCACTTACTGCTTTCAGCCAATATCACTCTCTATTTGCATTCTATGTAGGGATCATGGAATTCACCACAGCAATGGAGCAAGCCCCGAGGTGACACTCAGCAGTCACAACAGGCAAACAGCTCAGAAACTTAACAAGGTGGGCAAAAAGAAAAGATTGCTTAAGTCAGCCCAAACTGCCATAGTAGTGGCATATCAGACCTTAGATTCAGTCAGAGAAATCTCACAGTCTGAGACCTGGAAGAGATTTTAGATAGCAATTTTAATCCCTGTGTTAAATTTAATCTCTTGGTTTCCCAGGGAAACCAAGGCTGGCGGAGGTCCAGATCCAGATGCTCGGTCTAAGATTGTACAGCATCAGAACCAGAAATAGAACCCAGGTTTCAATATCTTACTATGATTTCATTTCACTTGAACTAATGTGTCATATTAGAGGGAACTCATGAATAGTGAGGATCCATTGCTCAGTTTTTTTATATTGACACTGCAGAGGGTGACGACCAACCTAAAGTCTCTGACCGCACAGTGAGAAACAGACTCTACTAAGCTAGTAGGGGGTCCTGATTCGTTAGCAAGAGTCAAAACTATTTATTTCCTAAATTGCAGAGACCAGAGGTAGATTCTATCAGTGAAATACTCAAACAAGGCAGGGAGTAGATGTAACTGTTAACAATACCCCTTGTCCTTTGGAGAGTTCATAAAACTTAGGGATATGACAATGACCACAATAGCTACAATGACCACACAAACTGAGAGAGTTACCACTAGAAAAAAAATTAATACATTTTTACATAATTCTTCTATTGATGTACCATTTTCCAGAAACTATGCTGGGTACTTTCTATTGTCCCTTTGTTAAAACTTTAGAACAGACTCGAGAAGTAGTCAAAATTATCTCCATTATGGTGAATGCTCTGGGATGCTTACCTCTTCTTTTGTCTTTCGGAAAAAAAAAAAAATTCTCAGCATCCACCAAAATTTTTTGACAGTGAAAGCTCCAGGTTCGAACTTTCTAAAACTAATAATATAAGTCATATACAAATTCTTCTCTGAATTAAAAAAGAAATTCCCCTAACACCTTTATGAACCTAGCATAACTTTAATACTGCAACCTAACATTGACAGTAATAGAAAAGTGAAATATAGGCTACCATAAACAAAGTTGTAAAATTCCTAAATGAAGTATTAGCAAGACAAATTCAGTAATGTATGGAAAGACTGCAACCTCATGACCAAATAAAATTATCATAGGAAAAGATAATCCATAACAAAGTCTCAGCTGCAGACACTGGCATGGCGGTAGAGAGAAGGAAACAACTTTTACAACGTTGGTGGGACTGCAAACAAATACAACCTCTTTGGAAGGAAGTACAGGGAATCCTCAAAGAACTCAAATTACACTTCCCATTTGATTCTGCATTCCTAATACTAGGTATCTACCCGGAAGAAAAAAATCATTTTATCATAAAGATATTTGCACTAGATTGTTTATTGTAGCTCAATTTACAATTGCCAAAATGTGGAAACAACCAAAATGCCCACCAACTCAGAAATGGATTAAAAACCTGTGGTATATGTATACCATAAAATACTATTCAGATGGAGACTTTAATCTTTTGTATTAACCTGGATGGAGGTGGAACACATTCTTCTTAGTAAAGAATCCACGAGAATTGAAAAGCAAGAATCCAATGTACTCAGTACTAATCTGAAGCCAGTAGGCAATCTAACACATGTCCACATAAGAGAAAAACTCAAATCCATTCAAGGTGGGGAGCAGGAGAACAAGGGAGTGGGAAAGGGAAAAAGTGAAGGAGAATGGGTGTGCTTCCACTTAATGGACAAAATGTTAAGAGTGTATGGCACAGCTTTTGGGGGTGGGGCAAAATTATAAGAGGGATGCTACTTTCCAAATGCAAACATTGTAACCTAATTCTTTGTGCCCTCAAATTAAGGTGAAACAATAATAAAAGTAAATAAATTGCCACATTATAATAACAAAATTTTTAAAAGATAATCCTAATCTTAAAGTTTGATTAAAATTAAAAACAAATCAATTAATCATAATGAATCTATTAAAAGGCACCTGATGTTTAAATAGAGGCAATAAATCATGGAACTCAACATCCATTAATGAATTAGCAGCTTAGTTATAAAAGGCGATTTCTGTTTTATGTACAAGAAAAAAATAAGCATCATTCAACATGATGAAATATTGTAGTCTATGCCTTTAAGATTAAAAGCAATAAAAGGATCCGCTCTAGGTCAAGAACTTAATATCCTATCTAGTGCAGACTAATAAAAAAAAAAAAAAAGGGTGAAAGAATTGGAAAAGGAATAAATATCATTATCATTGTCAAAAATGATGTGATTGGGGAGGCGCCTGTTGCTCAAAGGAGGAGGGCACTGGCCCCGTATGCCAGAAGTGGCAGGTTCAAACCCAGCCCCAGCCAAAAACTGCAAAAATAACTAAAAAAAAAAAAAAAAAACAACAAAGATAGATTGGATACCCCACAAATGTAAAAGAAGACAAATTATTATAACATATACAATTTTAACATATTTTCTGGATATGAAATCAATATTTTAAAAATTTATGTCATTTCTGTATAATAGCTACAAACATAAATCAAAATATACCAGAGGTGGTGGTTTCAAACTTGGCCCCAGCCAAAAACTGCAAAAAAAAAAAAAATTTTTATTTTGAGAAGACTACTATTTAGACTATCCAACTATTTGAATATTAATAGCTGGATATTATAAAACCAAAAATATGAAGTGCATACAAACAATCTAACAAAAGGTATTGAAGATCATTATGAAGAAAATTATAAAACTTTACTAAAAATAGTTAAGTAGCTCTAAATACAGGAACAGATATACTATATTCATGGATTGAAAGAAACTATGTTAAGGATGACAGTTCTCATAATATTCATATATAAAAATGATGATATCACCTCCTTTTGGTAATATCACAGTACTTTTTGAAAAAATTTAATAAGATGAACCTGAAATTTATCAAATATCCCAAAGGGCCAAGACAAGCCAAGACATCCTTGAAGAAAAAGGATAAATAGTAGGATTTTCCCACCGCGTATCAAGCCTTGTTATAAAGCTGCCATAATTAGGACAACGTAGTATTTGTGTTGGATAGATCAAGGGATCCGAGGATAGTGCGTCAAAACACCTGCATATGCAATGGACATCCTAGGTGACAGAGATGGTATTGCTAAATTATAAAGAGGAGGACTTTTTCAAAAGATCGTACTCGGACTACTATTCATCTAAAAAAGAAGGCATGCAGATTTGTTTACATGTTTTCTTACCTTAGAAAATTGAAAGATATGCTATAAAATAAAACTAAACTAAAATTTCAGAAGAGTGATGGAATAGAGCAAGGGGACAGAGAAAGATGCTAATGTCTCTGAATATCCATTATATTTTAGATTTGAAACTTCCCATATTTCATATAATTGTAAAACCAAACTAAATTATTTTTAATTTTTTTTTTTAACATTTTAAGAATTTATTTTTTAAAAAAATATCTTCAAGGACAACTGATGACAAGTAATTGAGTCATACATGGTTTCAAATTTCTCCTAATTTGGGGTGCAGGGGGGCACCAAACACTGGTTTTATAGACGGCTTGACACATTTTTATCACACTGGTTAACATAGCCTTCCTGGCATTTTCTTAGTTATTGTGTTAAGACATTTACATTTCACATTTACTAAGTTTCACATATACCCTTGTAAGATACACCAGAATATCTAAAAACTAAAAACAGAAGGAAACAAACAAACCTAACAGTATCTGTAGTTTGCGACCACTATTTAATGAAGAATTAATTTTACCCAAAGAGAAATCTGACCTTTGCCCTCAGCTACTGAGAGGTGATCTCTAGACCCCCTGGAACTGGTTGACTGGTAGGAGTGTTTTTGTTTGCCTGGAGGCTTTGGCTCCTAGACACTTTAAGAGTGTGATTTGTGATGGAGACTTTGATCTGTGAAATATCAATTCTAACCTCCTGGGAAACCAGAGACTCTAAAAGCATCAGTCTGATTTTCAGAAGAATGAACCACAAGAGCAGATTGTGATCAAGCCCCCAATAAAAACTCTGGATGCCAAAGTCTCGGGTGACAATAACCTTTGAGTGTTGTCCCACATCATAGCAAGGAGGATATAGTGACCAGACAGTCTCAAACTTCAACTTTAGTGTCATCCCTTTGGCTGGTTCAAATTTTTGTCCTTTCACTAAAATAAATTTGTTGTCATAAATACAGAGTTTATCTGAGTTTGATGAGTCATTCTAGTGAATTATTAAAACTGAGCATGGTCCTGAGAATCCCTGTATTTATAGTCAGCTTACTTGAAGTAAGAGTAGCCTTGGGGACCCCTGAACTTGAGGGCAGTATCAGATGTGAGGGCAGTCTTATGGGGCCTGAGACTCTGCAGTTTGACTAAATGTCTGTGCAACTATATAGACCTCAACTATTTGACTCTAAAACATAAGTATCAGTAGAGGATTAAACAAGATGTGCAAATAAAAATAGTTAACTGTATTTTAGTTAATCATTTTATTGGTTATAGTATTGGCCTATAAGACCTTTCAAGATATGTCCTGTTCATTAATGATCTCATTTTATGCAGGTTATGAGTCAGTATCCAAAGCCTTGCTATACATAATAAACTGTTATCCTGGCTATGTCCCAAGACTTAAATTTATGTATTAAAATAAACTTCATGACATTGATCCAGATGTTTTGATAACACCAAGAGTAAATGATAACAATAATGTTAATAACAATGACAGATAAGGTTTTGGAGTATTCGATATATATACCTGGCATTACATGCTTTACATATATTAACACATTAAATTCTCACCAAAATCCTATATTATTAATCCACTTAAGATTGTCTCATTACAGCATTACCACAAATTTCCTTGAGCTGACAGCACTTTATGAAATGGAATGACCAAAATTTGCACCCCAAGTGTCAATGTCAAGCTTCTTACAAAAGCATTGAATTTGGCTCTAACACATGCAAGCATTACTATTGCTCTTCTAAAGATTTTATTTTCTATACAGTGAAAAAATGAAGTAAACTGTGTAAATGAGCATGAAAAAAAGAGTGAATGTGGTACATTGTAATATAAATATCTCTGTTTTTATTATCATTTTCTTTTCTTTATCCCAGTCACTCTGCATCATGAGAGTGAGAAATGGCACATCAGGTGAAACCCAGCCAGCAATTAGCTTCTCAGCATGCTTCTGGAAACAAACACTTTATCCACTCTAAGTATTTTTATTTCTGAAATATTGTTTATTCCTCCCATAACTTTTATTCTGTGTAGTGGATTATTTCAATGACTTCATCAACTGAGAGAAGAAATGTCAGAAACAGTATAAAATTCATACAAAAACAGCTCATCAGGGCACAAAAACAATTTATAGGTATTACAAATTAAACTTCACCTTAGAGATAACCTAATCTAACACACATTTTTCCAGATATATGCTGATGTTCCTCAGAATATAACTTACAATGGAGTTATATTCCAACAAACCTATTGTAAGTTGAAAATATTTTAAGTCAAAAATGCATTTAATATACGTAGTCTACCAAACATCATAGCTCAGCCTACCCTATTTTAAACATGCTCAGAACATTTACATTAGCCCACAATTGGGCAAAATAATATAATCAGAAGCTTATTTTATAATAGCATGTTTAATATCTCATGTAATTAATGAATAATGTATTCAAAGTGAAAAACAGAATGGTGTTATGGTACTCAAGGTACAGTTTTTACTGTATGCATATCACTTTCATGTCATCAAAAAGCTGAAAAATCTTAAATAGAGCCATTGTAAGCTGGAGACTATCTATATAAACACTCACATGTATGTGCATATCTACATGTGTGTGCACTGGGTTGATCATGCTCCAACTCTTCAAATAAATGTTTCTCATTATTTTCTCTCTCTTTAAATATTGAATACCAATTCTACTCTTCCTCATTCTCAGCTGATTAAATTTTTTCTTATTTCACAGGAAAATAGAAGCAATGAGAAATGGATAGTTGCATATACCCCCTACCAAATTTACTCACCCACCTGAATCTGCCTGCATAGTTGGCACAGCCTCTTGTTCTTATGGGATATCAGAGTCTGTTCTCTGTCTATTGTCAACCTCTCCACTGAACTGGGTCCAGCACCTCTCACTTTTTCCAGGACCTTGCTCCTACAGTTGTTCCCCCTCTTTCCTACAGCATCAATTTTTCTATTTCTTCTAGATTAAAAATATTTATCAGGAGCAGAGTTCAGATCTCTTCTCTTTCTATTCCATGAGAGAGACCTGCTAAAAACTGGATCTCTTTACCCAGAGAGGACCCACTAGTTTGCCATGGCACTCTCCCATGAGGCATAAAACTGAATATATACTGTATCCGCAATTCAACACTCCCCTCCACTCCCACTCCAAGGTCTGGAAGCTGGTCCCCTGCAGAGTCCAGACTCTTGGGCATTTTCTCAAGAGGTATGGACAAGGTGTGAGCTGTTAAATGTCTGTGCTGAATCAGTGGCACAGGTGTAAAGAGGGGACTTTGGTACGATTGAGCCACATAGGAGAAGGAGAAATGGTGCCCCACAATATAGCACAGCAGCAGCAGCTGTGATGGCAGGAACAATAGGGCTCACACCCCTGGTGATATTTTGGAGAAATATTTCCCATTTCTCTTAGCAACCAGAGGAAGCCAGGCCTCTACTCTGGTGGCAGCCACAAAAACCCAGGCCCTGTAACAAAGGGTATGCTTGAAGTGGTACCTGCCTAGATGGGCTGCAGCTGGATGGAGACTAGAATATGCACATAGAGAGGTGGCATACTCCCACAGTGGGGCTGAGTCAGAATTGCTGCTTTTGTGAGCCCAATATGCACCCAGCCACCAGGGGAGCATAGCTAGGACAAAAGCATGCATGGAAGCAGCATAAGCTCAGGGAGGAGCAAAAACTGAGAGACCTTTGTGAGGTCTAACTGTGCCCACCCCAATACAGAGTGCAGCAGAGACAGAGACGCCAGCTTGGTGAGAATTGGTGCAGTGGGAACAACATAGGGTGGGGCTGAGTTGCAATTTCTGTGAACTAAAATAGTGCCTGGCTCTCAGTAAAATACAGCCAGGACAGAAATGCAAATTCCATGAGAATATAAGTGGCAACAACATCAATCTGGGGTGGGGCTGAAACTGAGTGACAATCTCCAGCTTCCATGAAGCACCCGAGGTAGTCAGGCTTCAGCTTCCCCCTGCCAGCTGGTGGCACAGTATGGCAGTCTGGCTGAGGAGACATAGATCTCCCTGTGACTCAGGCAGGTGCAAACCTCTAGCACATCTACTCATTGGAGGGCCACAGCCCTGTGGGGTTACCAGTGACTGGGTGTGACAGAGGTACAAGGTGGGAAAGGAGGTATCAACCTTCTGGGATTAACTCAGTTGCTGGGGGGGGGGGCCTTCTTACTCAACAGAGCACTAGAGTGAGCCACACTCAAGCTACCAGCAGACCCTTGCTATCTAGTTGCTGAAGACCTTTTGAACTCTCTTACTTGAGACTTAATGCTGACTGGAACAATTGATTTGGAACTCTTGACTTGGGCCAATCACCCGAGGACCATCCAAGGTAGTACCAGGGTTGTGCTGTGAGAAGATTTGATTTTCCTTTTCCAGTTTTTGCCCATGGGGGATGGGGTGTCTTAGTTACTTGTATTTCTCCACAGCTGAAACTTCAACCCAGAGTTACTGATACCAGCTGAATGTAAGACAGAGCCACCTAGCCCCACCACACCACACAGGTCCCCAGTGTCCAGACTGTAGTACTGTACGGGTCCTTTGCAAAGTTCTAGGGGAAAAGCTACAATCACCAGTCCCAGTTCTTGGGCAAAGGGCTGGTTAATCACTGCTCCAGGAGCCCCCAATCCAATTACACCTTATCTGCTCATCTAGCCAAACAGTGAAAAACAATCATGGGGCAAAATCAGTGGAAATACTATGGCAACATGAATAATCAGAGTAGATCAACTCCCCTAAGGAACAACAAGGCCGACACACCAGATGATCTCATTTATAAACAACTGGCTGAAATGTCAGAAATGGATTTGGATTGCAAATAAGATTAACAGAAGGGAAGTAAAGTTGGAATTAGAAATTCTAGGAATAATTCAAAAGTTGTCTCAAGAATGCAATGAATTCAAAGACAAAATCACCAAAGATTTTGACACATTGAGAAAAGAAGTTGCAGCCCTCCAAGATATGAGAAATACAGTAGAATCCCTCAGTAACAGAATGGAGCAGGCAGAAGAAAGGATTTCTGACATTGAAGACAAAACTTTTGAACACACCCAAACACTCAAAGAGGAAGAGAAGTGGAGAGAAAAAATGGATCATTCTCTCAGAGAGTGGTGGGATAATTCTAAAAAAAAAAAAAAAAAAAAAAAAAAAACTAATATTCACTTTATAGGAATTCCTGAAGGTGAAAAGGTTGCTTCTAAAGGCGCAGACAGGAAGGCTGGATCGCAGCCTCTGGGAACAGAGAATCCTGAAGTCCAGGAGAAGAAGTGCAGAAGAGCTTAGAAAAGGGAAAGAGGGAGGACTCCTGTCTGTAGAGGATTTGCTGAGTCCCACCTGGGACAGCCACAGCCCAGGAGAACTTTCAGGTTATCTAGTCTGCCAAGTTGCCTATACCAGATGTTTTCAAGGGTCTTTCAAAGTGGGAAGCTCGGGCAGAGACAAGATGGCTGACTGAAGCCAGCTTTCCACACAGGGTCCCATCCAGAAGGAGAATAAAAGGACAGAAATTTAGCAAGTAACCTGGTAGATTAGAGCTGCACCAAGAGACCAGGTTGAAGAACGCACATCAATCCCACTGAGGTGAGCTGCGACCCCAAGGATACAAACAAAAGGTACAAACTCCATCACCAAGCAGACAAAGTCCCTTCCCCCATGAGAATGGCTCAGAGTGCCCCACAAACAAATGAGCAGAGTTCAAAGATCCTCCCACTACACTCCATGGGGGAGACCCTCTAAAAACTGGACCTACCTCCCCTACTAGGGTGCCACGGTGTTCTCCTGACAGGCATAAAACTGTATATATTCTTTACCTGCAATTCTGAGCTCCCAGCACTCCCCTCCACTCTCATTCTAAGGTCTAGAGGCCTGTCCCCCAGGAGTCCAGATTCTTGGGTAATTTCTCAAGGAGTGTGGACAGGGCCTAGACTGCAGCTGGTCAGTGCTGATTCTGCGGCACGGGGGTGAGGAGAGAATAATCGGCTGAGAGGGAACCACACCACAGTGGCGGTCCCCCAAGGCACAGAGCAGCAGCTTTTTTTTAGCAACAACAGGGCTCACTGCCACATATTCCAAAGCCACACTCCCTGTCTACCTGGGCAACCAGAGGAGGCCAGGCTCTTCTCAGGTGGCAACCACCACAGAACAGATCTGGGATGGAAACACAGGCCCCGTGAGTAAAGGGTTTGCCTGAGGCGGTACCAGCCTGGGTGGAGCGTGGGGACTAAAAAAATGCATGTGCAGAGCTGGGAAATGAACAGGGCAGGACTGACCCAGAGGACTTCTTTACTGAGCCTAAGATGCACCCAGTACTCAGGGGATCATCAGCCTATAGACAAAGGAAGGCATGAGGCTAGAACTGACAGCTAACTTGACAGCAGGAGCAAAGACAGGGCCGGAGGCGCAGGCGCTGGGAACTCAAAACAGCTTCTCTTCTGCAGGAGAATTTAGCAGGGACAGAAACAAATTCCTGCAAAGTTGTTCTGTTCTGTCAGTAACATCAATCAGGGGCGGGGCTGGAACTGAATGAACACGCCCCAGCATCCATCAAGCACCCGAGGTTGTCAGGCCTCACCTCCACCTGCTGGATAGAGGCAGAGCACAGTGGCCTGGCTGAGCAGATCTAGATTTCCTTGTGATCCAGGCAGGTGCAAACCCCTGGAGTATCTGTTCACTAGAGGCAACTGGGTCACAGCACTGAGGGGTTATCAGTGCCTGGGTGTGACAGAGGTACAAGGTGGGGAAGGAGGCATCAACCTTCCCAGACTAATCTATTTGCTGGGTGGGTCCTCCTGACTTCACGGAGCACCGGAACAAGTCATATCTGAGTTGGCACTAGACCCCTGTGATCCAGTTGCCAGAGACCTTTTAAACTCTCCCACCTGGGACAAGTGCTGACTGAGACAATTGATTTGGATCTTCTGAACTGAGCCAATCACCCAAGGACTATTCAAGTGGTGGCCTGGTTGTGTGGTTGTAGGAAAGTTTGATTTTTCTTTTTCAATTGTTGCCTGTGGGGGCCGGGGTGAATTAATTGCTGGTATTTCTCCACAGCTGAGACTTCAACCCAGAGTAACTGTTTCACTAGGGTCAGGCAGAGACCAGCTGAAAATAAGACAAAACCACTTAGCCCCACCACACCAAACAGGTCCACAGTTTCTTAGGCCACAGCACTATATGGGTCCTCGACAAAGCTCCAGGGGAAAAATCAAATGGTGTAAAACAATCACGGGGTGGAATCAGCAGAAAAACTCTGGTAACATGAATAACCAGAATAGATCACCACCACCTCCCCCAAGGAGAGATATGGTAGATGTAACTGAAGATCCCATTCAAAAACAGCTGGCCAAAATGTCAGAAATTAAATTCACAATTTGGATTGCAAACAAGATTAATAGAATGGAGGAAAATTTGGAATTAGAAATTTGAGGAGCAATTCAAAAGTTGTCTTAAGAATTTAACGAATTTAAAGACAAAACCACCAAAGATTTTGATGCACTAAAGCAAGAATTTGCAGCCCTCAAAGATCTGAAAAATACAGTAGAATCCCTCAGTAACAAAGTGGAGCAAGAATGAAGAAAGGATTTCTGACATTGAAGACAAAGCCTTTGAACGATCCCAAACTCTCAAAGAGGAAGAGAAATAGAGAGCAAAAATGGATCATTCTCTCAGAGAGCTCTGGGGTAATTCAAAGAAGGCTAATATCCTCATTGGAATCCCTAAAAGTGACGAAGTGGCCTCACAAGGCACAGAGCCCCTTCTGCATAAAATTATGAAAGAGAATTTTCCAGACATGCCAAGAGATTCTGAAATACAGATAGCAGACAGTTTCAGAACCCCAGCATGACTCAATCCCAATAAGACACCCCCCAGGCATATCATAATTAACTTCACTAAAGTGAATATGCAGGAGAAAATTCCGAAAGCAGCCAGACACAAGAAATTCATTACCTACAAAGGGAAGAATATTAGAATGACTGCAGATCTCTCTGCTGAAACTTTTCAAGCCAGAAGATGGTAGTCATCGACTTTTAATCTCCTAAAGCAAAATAACTTTCAACTCCAGATCCCGTATCCAGTTAAACTGAGTTTCATTTATGATGGAGAAAGTAAATACTTTAATGACATTCATATGTTGAAGAAATTTGCCATAACCAAACCAGCTCTTCAGGATATTCTAGGACCTATCCTCCATTATGACCAGCCCAATCCTCTGCCACAAAAGTAAACTCACTCAGAAACTTTTGATCAAACTCTAAG
>CAUYPK010084451.1:0-17150 GCA_963574355.1 Loris lydekkerianus
ATACATTTGGTCTGATTTATGATAGTTATTGAACCACACCTTTGACATACATATCTAAGTTGTTTATTTTATTTTTTTTTTTTTTTTTTTTTTATCACCATACTTCATTTTAAATCATTATTTATATTTTTTCAACCACACCTTTGTCTTACAAATATAATTTTTTTTTTTTTTTTTTTTTTTTTTTTTTTTTTTTACAGCATACTACATTTTTAATCTGTTTTGAGATTTTTTCAAAGGGAAAGATATCACAGCTATAAATAGACCATTATAAGTTTAAAAATCATCAAAGTCAGTGAGGCAAAAGTACATTCTTTACACGTATTCATTTAGAAGGCTGCACAATTCAACAAAAATTGAAGAATTATTCTTGATGTTTCATTATTCTTTTTAAAATAAAGAGTAACTGTAGATATAGTATACAGAGAGGTTGACATTTGATTCACTCAAAATATTCTCATTCTTTTGCTTGATTTTGGATGTTCCAGAGACTAAAATTTAATACCATTCGTTACACCATATTTTTAGTAATAATAATACAGCCGTGAAAAATCAAAATGACGATGGCTCAGGGAGCCATATATCCTTAAATATATACACATTTATAACCTTCATTTATTTTCTAAGGAAACAAATTTTAAGTAATGCTAGTTTAACCAATGGAGAAAAAAAACTTCTATCAAAATATACAATTTCCATTGCAGACTAGAAGGCTAATATTAAAAAAAAGTTGTAAGCAAAAAAGTTTGCATATATGGATGATAAGGATCACCCCTTTGAAGCACAAAGCATCAAATAAGGTCTTATAAAAGATCCATCTATGACCTACTTCATTTGTGAGTTCCTGATAAATTTATAAAACTTGGGTCTCAGTCTTTAGATCAAGGTATATCCATGCTTCTTAATCCAGATTTCCCAGAAGTGGAGGAAGCAAATAACTCAGAATCTCAAGTGGGATTTATTTACCATGTACCTGTTTAACGTTTCCCAAAACCATAAGAAAACTGATCTGTCCAAATGATGTTTGTGATAGCTGAGTCCTAATACTGTTACATCCCATTTCTGAACATTGGGATCTAGATGAACTTCATGATACTTGAGATGGAAGGCTTTAATTTTAGCATATATGCCAACTGGTGATCCATCAAGTAAAAGCCATAGCCAACCTTTGAACTGCCACCCCGTACAAAAACTGTACTTGTACAAAAACTGCTACAATCCGGTCCCAGACTTGAGTTTAAGGGGCTGATTACTACTCTATCAGGTACTGTGACTCTACTTGCAGTACCCCCTGGTTGCATCTGGTCTTTTCTTCTCTGTATTAGAATTTCATTTTTCGTTGACAACGTTTCTTCTTTTCATCTTATGGGACAAATTTCAGGTCCTGTAGAAGGTCTTTTGCATTAAGCATGGTTATTAAAGTGGTAGTAGCTTCAGGAATTATGATAATAGATGTTTGTGATTCTTTTTTTCTGATTTGGGCGAGGTCTTGCTTGAGAAACTGGTCTTGGTATGGCCTAGGTTGCAGGGGTCTGATTCTTACAAGCAAACGCATCCTCCATTACAGATTTCAGTGTCATACCATGGTAGGTGCCCACAGTGTCAATTTTGAAGCTCTCCGTTTCTTGTTTTCCTTTAAATGTTTCCTGGTCATAGCCTTTATAGACAGCTGGGATAGGCTGTCTAGTACACAATATCAGAGCCACAGTGCTGCATTTGGGGCTTGTCACTGTTCAGGTGCCCGTCCTTCTTCTCCGGCTTTTACAGATTGAAGAATTGCAAATATATTCTTGGAACAATTTTCTCCTATGTAAGATAGTTGTCCTCCATACTCTCTCTCTGCTAACTATAAGTTGGGTCACATCTACCTCAGCATCAATAAAACTCCTCTGTTTAAGGGCAGTTATATGATCATCTAGATCAGTCTTGATAGCAGATCTTTTCTTATCCATAATTCTGGCTTTGATTGTATCAATTGTTTCCACTGACATAGCTTTAGACAAAGATCTAATCTTTTTTTTTTTTTTTTTTTTGCTGTTTCTGGCTGGAGCTGAGTTTGAACCCACCACCTCTGGCATATGGGGCCAGTGCCATACTCCTTTGAGCCACAGGCACTGCCCCAAAGATCTAATCTTTTCAGTCTGTACAATCCCTTCTTTGCGATCTTCCAAACGAGCAGCCAGTCTCTTTATATATATATTTATTTATTGCAGTTTTGGGGCTGAGCTCGAACCTGCCATCGCCAGTATATGGGGCTGGCACCCTACTCCTTGAGCCACAGGCACCACCCAAACAATTCTGTAAAGTGGATTCTTTTTTTCTTTCTCTCTTCCTTCCTTCCCTCCCTCCCTCCCTCCCTCCTTCCTTCCTTCCTTCCTTCCTTCCTTCCTTTCTTTCTTTTTATTTTTTTTTCTTTTTTGCACTATTTTGTTATTATTATTTTTGGCTGGAGGTGGGTTTGAACCCCCCTCCGGTATATGGGTGCCCTATTCCTTGAGTCACAGGTGCCAACCGCAGCCAATCTCTTTTTATCAAGACACACACACTCTTCATCCTCAATTCAGGTTTTTTTTTTTTTGCTTCTGCTAAAACTTCATCTGCAGCTCGTTTAACTTGAGTAGATTGCTGAAGACTTATTTCCAGGGGAGCACTTCTATCTGTACTTGCTGATGTTGATACTCCAACATTGAGATATCCAAGCAGATCATTTTGGTCAGGTCTTCTAACCACAGGAATAGTTTCAGTAGCTGCATGTCAGACGTAAACAGGATGAGAAAAGTGTACATTATTAAGTAGAAATAAGATGGGATCCAATGTGTAGTACTCTCTAGATTGCCCTTCTTTTCCAGTTCCCCAAACTACATAGTTGGTCTTCAGGAGAACTCCCCAAAGATCACTTCATCTCCCTTTACCACAATCTCCTTCTTCTGGATGTTGTATTCAGGTGTTCTTCTTCTTTTCTTTCTTCTTTTTTTTTTTTTTTCCTAAAATAAAGATTAAAGCTATGCAGGAACATATCACATGACTTAGCCAATATGATTTATTGAATAGCAGTATCATGATATTTTAGATAACATTTTTTGCTGATCTTGTCTATAGATCAAAAAGAATCAAGTGAATTATTTCTTGTTTCCTGATATTCCCTTTAACTTGGTTAAGTGTTAGATTTCTCCCTGAATTTAGCCCTCTTTATTTCTATTTTCTTAGAATGTTTACTTCAGAAAGCATTCCATTGTAAACTCTTTCTCTGTCCCTTTAAGATACAAATCTTCTCTCCACCATTTGTTAGTTTTACACCAAAAATGTGTTTCTCCAGGACCCAGGAGACTTCCCTTTGAAATATATACATCAAGGAAAATAGTGCCACAAGCTGTAAGTTTATGGGGAAAGGTAGAAATCTAGCTCCCATAAGTTCCAATTATCAAACACAGATGCCTAAACAAAATGTCCGACCTCCCCCCTAATGTGTTCCATTACTTTTCCACTTGCTCATCATGGTGGTTAAGAATTCATGTTTTCTGTTTCAGTGGAGTTGATCTTAGTTGATCTTTGTCCCCTACTCCCGTAGCATGAATAATTTAAATCTCGCTTCCCATTATTTTTTTTTAGGTGTCTGGCATAATTTTTCTTTGACACCATCAGCCTAAGAACTCTACAGATTATAGCAGTAAGGATGACATTCACTAAATTCAGGAGCTTAGACTAGATTATTATGCAAAGCTAATTGTAAAATGAACCTATAAATTAACATGATCTACTAACCAATCAACAATTGCAGATTGATATGGAAGATCAATATGCTTGCCCCAAGGTGGCTCATATCTTTGAATTCAACCAAAATATTTTGAGTAACTCTACTACTATTAAGTTATTGTTCCTATTTTTCTTGTGCTTCCTTTAATAATCCAAGCTTTTTTTTTTTTTTTTTTTTTTTTTTAAGGAACCAAAACTGTTGGAATCAACATAGAAACATTTTCCCTTAAAAAAAAATCAGTCTAGAGTCTTTATATCTCCTTGAAAGCAAATACACTGTTATCAAAGTTTAGGCTGTCAGGCTCTTATTAAGGAGCAAAACAATATTGAATTGTATAAAATATGAAAAAAATCACACTATATTGGTATGCCATCTACTTAAACATATTAGAATTAAACACCAATTTATTATAGTCAGCAAATGAATCTAAATAATTATTTCTCTTATTGAAGCTCTTTATTGTAGAATCCTAAGAGATAAGGTAACTTCCAAGAAGGCAAAGAGTGGATAATGGATTTAACCAATATCTTAATTTACCCTTTCCAAAAGATGGAATCATTATATACTGTGAGGAGATATCAGAGTAGCCTTTCTTTTTTCCAAACCCTAAGTATTGAAAAATGTATACTTTGGCATATTATTCTAAATAATTGCAATTAATTATTTAGATATAAAAATGTATACTTTAGCGTATTATTCTAAATAATTGCAATTAATTTGAAAAATCAAAAAGACCTTGGATAATTGTTACATATTTCATACATTAACCATCCTGAGAGTTGTATTTAACTGACCCTAGTTTGAGCCTAGGGTCTTGTGAAGCATATAGAGTTGGTGGACAGTAGGACAGTCCATGGAAAGCCTAAGCACTGTGAAATCTCTGCTCACTGCTGCCACTGTCAATTGGCATCTCTTCACCACCTTCTCTGGTCCTGCCCAAGCACACCAAACATGTTGGACTATGTTCTCTGATTACCAATTGCACTTTTCTCCTTGAATGTTTGCCCGGTTGCTCTTTGAAGGGAATGGATAAGATGGTATGTGGGGACATGACATTATCGAGCATACACAAGGGGTATGACTCAGAGGTTGTCGTCCATGACCACCCAAGATCCACTCCAGACACAACTAAATGTCTCTGGAATGACAAAAGACTCAGTTCTCAGAAACAAACTTAGTAAGTGTGCCCTGAGTCACATACAACTCACGAGGCAGACAGTGTAAAATTTGATTCTAGCACCACGAGAGTTGCATATAATTCATGTACAGGAAACAATAAAAAATAGCAAATTTTTATTAATTTGTTTGGATTTATTTAGAACTTTCTATTTTTCTATTTTTTGTGATAAAACACCATAGCCCCAAGGAAAATTTCTTTCATTCCTTGTGTGGCAATCATGTATTAAGAGAAAAAACATCTATGTTGTAGAATTCTTCAGAGCAAAAAGAAATTTCAAGAGGTGGTAACCTGGCACAATGATAAACAAACAAAAACAATATGATCTATGGTGTAGAGACATGTCTGTGTGTGTCCTTAAACAAGTTACCTAGCCTTTGTGAGCCACACTAGTCTTTAACGGATGCACAGCAACATCTTGTGGGATTGTTGAAACACTAAATGGGTACCAAGTATAAAACACACCATGTTGCTTACAGCAATGGAAATTGAGGCTCAAGGGTTTTTCATATTTAGGTTACAGGTATTTGCCTGTAACTTTCTGTTCTCTTGATACACACAGGAAACATTATTCAGTATTTGATGGCACCAACAAGGAATACAAATACACTGAAAATATTGTTTTCTCTAAGCTCAATCTTTTCAGTTTCTTTAAATTTCTAACTATTTCATGGTGTCCACATCATACACCATCCTGGTTATCCTTCCTCATTTTATTTATTACCTTCAAAGTACAGGAGCCAAGAAAGAAAATCCCCTCCAGCCACTATCTCATCAGTTGATAAGGATTTTTCTTGTTTAGAAAAATATATGTCTAGTAGTGCTGTCCATAATGACATTATTGATTTGGAGTGCTTAGTCACTCAAGAGGACTCAAACTGAACTAAAGAGCCACCAGAATCCAGATCTTTTAAAAGGTGGTACTTTTTATTTTTATTTTTTTACTTTTTTTATTATCACATATGCATACTACATAATCTTGTTTGTTTTTAAACTTGTTTCTACAGATGAAATAGTTTTACCATCTCCCAAGCTCACAAAATATTTGATGAAAATGTTAAGAGAAAAAACAAACTCAAAAGGAGTAACTGCATGTGATTCTGTATAATGCTCATATTCAAGTACTGAATGAGGTGCATTAGGAAACACACAGTAGTATAATCTTCTGCTAAAAGCCGAAGCATTTTAGGCATCTTCTTGGTTCTAAGACGCCACTGCAATCAGTGTGCAAAACAAACTAAAAAGTATGTACAAATACCTTTGGACCCCTATTAAATTTAATTTATTAATACATGTATGCACACACACACACACACACACATATAGATACACATATGATTAAAATGGAGAAAAACAGTTTAAATGATTCTAATAATTAAGATTTATTTTTAGAAATAATTGAACTGAAGTATCAAAATAAAAGGAAACTTATATCGAAAAAATATAACTGAGGTAGCTTTTTGGGAGCAGTTGATTTAGAAGTAGTTCTTTAAGGATATTTTCTTTGGAACCAGATTTATTTTTCATCCATAATTTTAGAAAACACAAAATAGTGTGCCAATTTTATTAGGATTTTTATACTTTGGAGTGGAATACTTAGGTTTAAATCTTACCTCAATCTTACCAGCCATGTGACCTGAGGCAAGTGATTATTAATATTTTTTTCTGTGTTTCACTGTTCTATTTAGCAGAATGTGAATTGGACTAATAACTCTATTACATAGTTATTTTGAGTAGTAGTAGCTACTTATTGTTCTGTATATTGTTAAATATCATTGTTACTATGTAAGAAAACTGATCTACAATCCAGGACACCCTTCTTCCGCCATCAGCTGACCTTTCTATAGCAGCATCTTCTAGAGATCAAATATGTCAGAGGCAGTTGCTCTTGAAATCAAAATTAAAAAGTCATCATTGACAGAATAGACTCAGGATCAGGAAGTTGTCACACTGACTACACGACAGTGTTACAAAATAATCAGTGGCCCAGATCATCTGTGATCACTTTGATGCCACAACAATGGTGATTGATTATAGAAAAGGAATCCAATGTGTATCAGCAATAAGTAAAGTATGTATCAGCCAGACATAAGTTCATATGTACTACTTCTACCTCAGATAGGAAGAACTTCCTTAGAGATCTGCAAAAGGATCTGTCATCACCCTTCTAAGGTATTATGAACCTCTATATTATGCCATTTGTATGATGCTTCACTTTTCACATACATTCAAGATATGATTGTACTTAATCATTTTAATAAATAAGTCTTTGAATCTCATGGTCAAAGGATTATCCCATCTCGTAATAAAAAAAAAAAAAAATCAATCAGAAATAACTCACCCAAGAAAACACAGGGAGTAAGGGGCAGAAGCACATATGGACTTCTTCCTGAATCACACTGAAGTTGATAGAATAATGTACTTATATCCTTACACGTGAAGGGGAGAGCAATTTGACTTAACATATATTCATGTAAACGTTAGTTGCTTTAAAACCACATGCATGGGAACACTTTTACACTGCTGGTGGGACTGCAAACTAGTACAACCTTTCTGGAAGGAAGTATGGAGAAACCTCAAAGCACTCAAGCTAGACCTCCCATTTGATCCTGCAATCCCATTTCCTTCTGCAATCCCAGAAGGAAAAAAATTATTTTATCATAAGAACACTTTTACTAGACTGTTTATTACAGCTCAATTTACAATTGCCAAAATGTGGAAACAGCCTAAATGCTCACCAACCGAGGAATGGATTAACAAGCTGTGGTATATGTATACCATGGAATACTATTCAGCTATTAAAAAAAATGGAGACTTTATGTCCTTCATATTAACCTGGATGGAAGTGGAAGACATTATTTTTAGTAAAGCATCACAAGAATGGAGAAGCATGAATCCTATGTACTCAATTTTGATATGAGGACAATTAAAGACAATTAAGGTTATGGGGGGGGAAAGCAGAAAGAGGGACGGAGGGAGAGGAGTGGGGCCTTGGTGTGTGTCACACTTTCTGGGGGCAAGACATGATTGCAAGAGGGACTTTACCTAACAATTGCAATCAGTGTAACCTGGCTTATTGTACCCTCAATGAATCCCCAACAATAAAAAAAAAAAAAAAAAAAGAAAAAGAATAGAGAATGAATGTCTAACCTATTAAGAATAGAGAATGAATGTCTTACAAATAAGTAAGCAAGGAAATGGTTATGTTAATGAGTGAGATGTAAGCATTCCACATTATATATCAAATTATCACATTGTACCCTATAAATGCATTAATGTACACAGTTACAATTTAATAAAGAAAATAAAGAAAAAAACATATATTCATGTTAAATTGCATCAGTACAGGAGCAGATGGATAATGTCATATCTTGCTTAGGTGAATGGTGAAATATTGATTGGGTCAGAAAGTTAGAAAAACAAAAATTCTGTGCACTAATCCTATTAGGATGACGTCAAATCCCCATGCTCCAACTTGCCATGTGTAAGAAAGACTGTTGGACACCTTATGTAAGCAAATGTTGTCTGGTGGGTTCAATGTATGTTGATTTTCTTACTACCCTGTTTCCCCCAAAATAAGACAGTGTCTTATATTAAGTTTTGCTCCCAAAGATGGGCTAGGTCTTATTTTCAGGGGACGTCTTATCTTGCCTGTAAGTAGGTCTTATTTTCGGAGGATGTCTTATTTTCGGGGAAACAGGGTAGTTTTTCTAGAGGTAGCTTTGAAAAACACACCCGGAAATGTTTATAAGATTAGAGGATTGACCTTTTGTTTTTTTAAACAGTATATAACTGACTTTGTAATTGTGTTAAACATTTTGTTAGAGTAATTGAGAAGAGGTCTTGTTTGTTGGAGAATTTTTTGTGTGTCTGTTGTGAGGAAATAGAGTTTCTGTTAAATTAAAAAAGAACATTTATTCCAAAACAATGGTCATTTGTAACCAAAAAATAATGTGTCATTAATTTAAAAGGCACATGTAGGTAAGCTTATATCAACCTCCTTCTCCCACTCCAGGAGAACTCCCAATATTATTGCTGATTGAATGAGGGGATTTGGGAGTTATAAATTAGTACTCAAAAGATGCGCTAATGCAGGACATTCCTGAGACAGCAACATGGAACAAGTAGCAAGACAAACTAAGTAAGACGAACTTAATCTAGTTCACATTTTCTTTAGGGGTGCAGGGTGTGTGTGTGTTTTAACTTATTTTAAATTTAGTCTTTTATTTGTGTTTTTTTTCTACTACCTCAAGTCAACAAACATTTTTCATCTAAAAGAAATGTATTTTCCACTTTTTGCTAGAATTAAAATCAGAGAGGGTAAGGGAAAACGTTCCACATCATTGCTTATGCTGATGTACGGCTGGGATTTATCATGAAGGTCCATCCTGAGGCCGCAGTTGGCATATTAAGTGCATGCATTCTGCTCTGAGAAGTAAAAGGTAATTACACTATTTTCCTCAAAAAATCACTCACTTACTATGCCATAATTAACCCAGAGATGTTAGAGCAAAAGTAGCACTTGAACAATTAACAATAACTGGTTTCTTTTTCCTTTAAAGCATGTATTTTGGAAGAATCATATTTCCTTTGTTATTAGTTTACCTAGGTGGACACTTTAAAGATTTAGACAATCATATTGTAAATGAAGTGAATTCCTTTGGTTAAAACTAAATTTCAAAAATGAAGAGCACATTATTGATGATTATCATCTTTAATCTAGGTCAGCATTTTCTAAATCGTCAAGTAAAGGGGATGCTACTGCTTTGTGAGTTTGGTCGGATTGAGGGCAGCAACAGGCCACAAAACATAGTTCTGTAGTCAAATAAGTCAAGTTTAAATGCAAACTTGGAAGGAATGAGCTTGGGGCTGGGAACTGGCATTTTAAGAACCATTATAGGTTAATCTCTACTTCAAATCTCTTTGGCAGTGGAGGGAGGGAGTGAAGGTTTTGTGTAAGCCTTATTTCATTATTTAGCGAAGAAATTGTTAGTGGCCTCCAGGTGGAAGTTTTTTCAAGTACTCAGTGATCTCCAGGAAAGGACTTGCGGACTCTCCATGTAAGCCAAGCAAGCAACCATTTTTTTCTTAAATTGAAAGTGAAAGTGCACTCTCAGAAGGGAGAGTAGTAAGGCTCAGAAAAGGGCTGCTGCCCAGGAAGAAAGTGTTTGTGTTGATTTTTTTGTTTGTTTTATTTTTCTTTCAAAGTTTTGCTAATTTAAGGGAGAAATGTTGAAAGCTAAGGGATTGACTTTTACTAAAAATTTGGGTAGTAACTCCTATAACTGGGTACCCTCCAATTTTAATACATTATATGGTTACCTTTGAACTGTCATGAGATTTCAAGGGCAGAAACATTTTAAAACCACAATGTAAATGGTATTATAATTAACCAAGGTTCTTGTAAGGTGACTGAGATAGCTGACAAGCCAGTAGAAGCCAGTTTCAGTCTGCAGTTATTAACCCCTCTAGTTGGCCTCTGCCTGAGGGTTCTTTACTTTAACATCTACACTCAATCTTCAAGCCTCTGCACTGCTCTCATTCTTGTCTCCTAGTTTCCTACTCTTAACAAAATCACCTTCTGTTTTAGAAAGAAAGCAGTGAGATTTTATTTATATCACTAACCAAGTAGAAAACACATGAAATTATGGCCACAAGGCTGTTACCACTTCTTTAAAAATGTATGTGTGTGAATGTTATTTAAGCCACAAATGTAAAACCACTGACATTCAGAATTGTGGTAGATGTATTTACATGGAAATACATGGGACTCTTTTTAAATAAAAACATTTGAAGGAATATGTATAATTTTTCTTTTCATAATATTATTTATAAATGCAGTCCATAACAGGTGAAATTTAGTAGTTGTGAATTTAGATAAATAATATCAAACTACTACATAAAGACCATTTACCTTTTAAGGAGAGTCTTTTTAGTAGTTTTGAGTTCATCATAGCACAAATATCACAGCATAAACATGGTCATCACTAAAGGGGATGCTATTGCTTTGTGACAGCAACATGTACCCTTACTTGTAGTTAAAATGTTTAATTCTAACAATCCAATAGTATATTTATAAATTATATATTTTGTTTCTGATTGCTTATAGTAAAATGTATTTTTTCCCAAGAAAGAGACATGGCTTTGCTTAGAGTTTATAATTTAGAAAGCAGTTTTTAACATTCAAAAGGGTTTTAATTTCTTGTTATATGTTATGCAGACAAAAGCTAATTCTTTACTTATTTTCATTAATGCTGTAAATTAACTTAGCCCCAGGTATGGAAAACTAAACATGAATGCAAACTTAATTGTTCTTCCATCACCCTTACACTTAGACTAAACAGAGTTTAGTTTTTAAGTATTTTCTTCCATCACTAAGAATTTCTAAATGTTATTATACTCCTATCTTATTGCTCTTCCTTTTAAAAGGAGAATGACGGCCTATTATTCCAGTTTGAGTTCTCCTAGAGGCCATTGTGTTTGAATTTTCTTTCTTTGTTGTTGTTTAATTTTCTAGGTAGTATGTAGCTGAATATTCTAAAAGACAATGTAGATAAGAGAAGTTCTTTTAACAACAGAAATATTATTTTGTGTTAATCATTTGGTTTGTTGCTTTAGGTCAACAAATAGTGTATTGTTGCTCAAAAATGAATGATCTATGGTACCCAGTCAGGTACAATCTGAAAGTATTTAATCAGTACAACATTACGAGACATGTCTTCACTCGTTTACATGAACACATAAAAACAAAACCCAGAAAACCAATAAAGGTCTTGTTAAAATTTTAATATTCAAAAGTAATATAAACTCTAATATCTGTAAATTTTATATTTATATTAAAATATAAATGGACACATTATAATTCTTTTAAAATAAGATATCTAAAAATAAAGCAAAAGGTAAGTATGCAAAGATAAATATGTGATAAAAATTGAAATGTTATTCAGATTCTATATATAAAATAAATATTATATATATAATATCAATATTTATATATATTATATAAATAACAATATAAATAACTTAAAGTGACATCTATACTTTTAGTATAATGCCATATTATTAATTCCTTCATTCAATTTTAAATGTTTTATAAAAAGCAGTGGTATGTTCAGAAAGAAAACCAACTCAAAACATGTATGCAGGTGGCGGTCATAGCTCACTCAGCAGGGTGCCAGTCATATACACCACCTAGGGTAGTGGGTTCAAACTCGGCCTGGGCCTGCTAAGCAACAATGACATCTGCAACCCAAAAATAGCCAAGTGTTGTGTTGGGAGCCTATAGTTCCAGCTACTTGGGAGGCTGAGGCAAGAGAATCACTTAAGTCCAAGAGTTTGAGGTTGCTGTGAGCTATGAGTGAACAGCACTCAACCCAGGGCAATGGCTTGAGACTCTGTCTCAAAAAACAAACAAACAAACAAACAAACAAAACCATGCATACAGTTGTGATATCCAACAACTTTTGAGTTATTAAATATGTATTTTATGGCAAGATGGCAAAACAGTATCTGAGAAAATTATATTAACTTAATAAACCAATTGGGTAATTTATGACTTCCTGAATATTCATTACAAAGTTGATTTCAAAAAAAATATTCTGGGCTTTCCATCCTTAGTTTTGTCCAAAGCATTTGATAGCCTTAAATTCTTCCCCAAGTAACTCCCACTACCACAACCACCATTCATTCCTCTGGGCTCAGAAGACTGAGAAAGATAAGGAAACCTAAATTTGGGGTTCTCTTGATATGTCTACCCACAGGAGATAATGCTGACAACAATGACAAAAATAATATGACATGCACTTTGCTGACTCTATGCTGCAAACTCTCTATGCTTTAGACCAACAATTCTCATATGCAGGTGTAAACCAGAACCAACTCTAGAACTTGTTAAAAACCAGTTGGTCACCCCCCTCCCACTGATCACCACACTGATTCAGTACGTCTGCAGTGTGATCTGAGGATGTACATTTCTAACAAGTTTTCCATTGATGCTCAAGGTGCTGGATGAGGTACTAAACTCTTGAAAAGGACTCTTGTAGACTTTTAACCCTTTAACCCATAAAACAATTTTATGGGGCAAGTAATACTATTTTTATTTTACAGATGAAGAATATGAGCCTCAGAGTTAATAATCAAGTGAAGGTTAAAGTCACCCTGTTACTTTAACTTCTGAAATTATGACTATTGAATTCAAATTAAGGTCACTGATGACTATATAGCTTAAAGAAATTAAAAACTTTTCTCTACATAATCTTAACTACAGCCTTTGATATATCTTGTTCGTTCTGTCATGGAATAAAATGGAAAGCTGACTTTCATCTATTTAATCTGAGCAATGTGGATATCTACAAATCCTGTTAAATTGGAAATAATCTCATTCCTAACAGCATGTGGATCTAAATTAGCCAAATGATTTTCATTCATAATTTCACTTTGAGCTATATTATTGTGGGAAAGGATGGAATTAAGCATTAGTTCTGTAAGAAAAATACAGCTGGCAGTACATTGTTTGGCTTAGCTGCTTGGCTGAGCTAATAAGATGAAGCTTCAATATGCATGTTAGTGAAAGACCATGGTTGTTTAGCACACACTTGGCAAGGGCATAAATGAGAGGTACAGCATCAGGAAATCAGACCATAATCAGATGAAAGAGGGTCCTACACGTCTGAAGCAAGGAAATAAGAAACCAAGACCAGGAAAATAAGAGTATCTAAGACACACAAGCCAGTAAACCTGGCAGGAAGAGTTATTCCTGATAACGCACAGGCTGACAGTCAGGTATCTAGACAGAAAGTGAGTGTATTTTAGGTACCAACAGCAACAAATGGGAATGTGATAAGTTTAATCCTCTTTGATCTAGGAGATCACTGGTAATTTAGGTGCTCTAACTTTGGGTATTGCAAGGTGAAAAATAAAAATCACAGCTAGAAGGTGGTGCCTGTGGCTCAAAGGAGTAGGACACTGGCCCCATATACTGAAGGTGGCGGGTTCAAACCCAGCCTCTGCCAAAAAGTGCAAAAAAAAAAAAAGAAAAAAAAATCACAGCTAGATCTGATAATAAGTTTTTTTGAAAGACTTTCTGAGAAGATAAAAAAATATATATATATTGCTAAAACCTATATTCCCCCAGAGTATCACATTGTTTGGTATATAATAAGAACATAGAATTTTATTTTTGAATGGAAGAATGGATGTTTAGATAGATATGTGCATAAATAAGCAAATGAATGTATAAACATAAAGCGAGGTTTAGTATTTTCCAAAGCAAGAAGGTTGAAGGCACTGTAGATATGGTTTAGTTTAATTGTAAACATATGGAAACAATATTAGGGAAATACAGATTCTAGATTTAAGTTTATCCATGAATTAGTGGCATCACTTTGAGAACACAAGACCCTTGGGATTCTTAAGATATTGAGACAAAATTGTCTCTGAACAAGAGAAGATATACTTTGGTTGCATTTAATATCTTGCAATCTAATTCCCATAGATAAAATATATTTCTGCTGTTGTTCACTGTAGATTCTGATTTTAAAAGAAATCAGTTCACTGTAATTACAATTAAGTTCATGCAATTATAATCACATATATAATTATAGCTAAGATGAATTTTGTAACTCAATTAGTTATTAAGAATGCTTTATTTACTTTATAAAAGGGTATATAAAAGATTACATTGTTGGAAGAGCTGCACCGCCACCCATGATTGGCGCCCGCTGTACCTCCGTAAGAGCTGTGCCATGACACACGATCGGCGCCCACCAGATCTCTGTAAGAGCTGCACTACAACCCATGATTGGTGCCCGCCCGGACCTCCGTACCAGCTGCACCACAACCTGCGACCAGCACCTGCCTGACTTCCGTACTAGCGGCGCCTGCCCAGACCCTGGTAAGGGCAGCACTGCGACCCCCGTCTCGTGCCCACTGGGCATCCACACGCCCTGACCAGGAACTCCAGAAGCTGTGCAACCCCGCATTAGCCCTCCTGTACCCTCCATGCCTCCACACCGGCCCACACATCTGGCCAGGGACTCCAGTAGCCATGTGCCCTCTGGAGCTTTCCCTGCCTCTGTGCAGAGCCCTTCTCTTGGCCAGAGACAGCTGGAGCCTTGGGTCCTTTGTGCCTAAGTCAATGGGTGCCAGGCACTCCCAAAACCATGTGCACCACCCCCTCCCTGTTGCTGGATCCGGGTGTGTCACACTCCAGAGCTGCTCACACAACCAGAACTCCCTGCCTGGGGCAGCACCAGAGGAGGTACACAGGGTCACTCTCTACAAACCCAGCAACAATAGAGTGATCCCTCTGGGGTCTAATCTTGGACAGATACCTCCCCAACTCTTAGGATGGCCAGAGGCAACAGTGAAAAACAATCATGAGGCTAAATCAATGGAAATACTCTGGCAATAAGAATAATCAGAGTAGATAAAACCCCCCAGGAACAATGGGGCAGACACAGCACAATAACCCATGCACAAATAGCTGAGATGTCAGAAATCAAATTCAGAATCTGAATAGCAAATAAGATCGAATTAGAATTCAAATAGTAACCCAAAAGATGTCTCAAGAATTCAATGAATTCAAAGACCAAATAACCAAAGATTTTGACACATTGAGACAAGAAGTTGCATCCCTCAAAGATCTGAGAAACACAGTAGAATCCCTCAGTAACAGAATGGAGCAAGCAGAAGAAAGGATTTCTAACATCGAAGACAAAGCTTTGGAATGCTTGTAAACTCTCAAAGAGGAAGAGAAATGGAGGGCAAAAACATATCACTCTCTCAGAAGAGCTCTGGGATAATTTGAAGAAAACCAATATTCGTCTTATAGGGATCCCTGAAAGCGATGAGTAGCTTCACAAGGCACAGAATCTCTTCTCCATGAGAATATGAAAGAGAACTTTCCAAACATGCCAAGAGATTCTGAAATTCAGATAGCAGAAATTTTCAGAACTCCAGCATGGCTCAACACAACTAAGACATCCCCCAGACACATCATAATAAATTTTACTAAAGTTAATATGAAGGAGAAAATTCAGAAAGCCAGACAAAAGAAAACCATTACCTAAAAGGGGAAGAATATTAGAATAACTGCAGATCTCTCTGCTGAAATCTTTTAACTTAGAAGAGGATGGTCATCAACTTTTAATCTCCTAAAACAACATAACTTTCAACCCAGGATCCTGTACCCAGCTAAACTGAGTTTCATTTATGATGGAGAAATTAAATACTTTAATGACATTCACATGAAGACATTTGCCATGACTAAACCAGCTCTCCAGGATATTCTCAGACCTATCCTCCCTAAAGACCAGTGTAATTCTCCACCACAAAAGTAAACTCACCCAGAACATTTTGATCAAATTCCAACTTCCACAGTTGCAAAAGGATTAAAAATGTCCAACAGATTCTCGAAAGGTTTATCAATATTCTCAATTAATGTGAATGGTTTAAATTGTCCTCTGAAGAGGCACAGGTTGGCTGAATGGATACAAAAACTCAAGCCAGATATCTACTGCATACAAGAATCTCACCTTTCATTAAAAGACAAATATAGACTCAAGGTGAAGGGATGGTCATCTATACTCCAGGCAAATGGAAAGCAGAAAAAAGCAGGCATTTCAATCCTATTCGCAGATGCAATAGGCTTTAACCCAAACAAAATAAGAAATGATAAGGATGAACACTTCATATTTGTTAAAGGTAATACTCAATGTGATGAGATTTCAATTATTAATATTTATGCACCCAACCAAAATGCACCTCAATTTATAAGAGAAACTCTAACAGACATGAGCAACTCAATTTCCTCCACTTCCATATAAGTTGGAGATTTTAACACCCCTTTAGCAGTGCTGGATAGATCCTCCAAAAAGAAGCTAAGGAAAGAAATTTTAGATTTAAACTTAACCATTGAACATCTGGACTTAACAGACATCTACAGAACATTTCATCCCAACAAAACTGAATATACATTCTGGTGGAAATGCACACTTTTGGAAGGATGTTTAGAGAATACTTAGAGATCTAAAAATAGACCTGCCGTTCAATCCTATATTCCTTTACTATGTATATACACAGAAGACCAAAAATCACAATATAACAAAGACATCTGTACCAGAATGTTTATTGCAGCCCAATTCATAATTGCTAAGTCATAGAAGAAGCCCAAGTGACCATCAACCCACAAATGGACTAGGAAATTGTGGTACATGCATA
>CAUYPK010084452.1:0-23166 GCA_963574355.1 Loris lydekkerianus
TGATTAGGTCAATCGAACACACGCAGCCACTTGCCCGTTTTCCACTGTTTTTGTCCTCCTCCTAGGGTCCAGAAGTCCCTTGCTGGCTCCCTGTATCCTCAAAGGGATGATCATAGGCAAATCCCGCCGGCCAGAGATGTCTGGAGGCTTGTCTCCCCAAACTCGCCTTGCCCAGTTGCTGATGTTTTATATTTTCAGTGTATAGAGGTTTGACCTCATTGGTTAAATTTATTTCTAAGTATTTTATCCTTTTTTATGTTATTGTAAATGGGATTTATTTCTCCATTTCCTTTTTAGATAGTGAATATATAGTTTGATATTTCTGTGAGTTTTGATCAAGACAATGAGCTTCAAATGATTTTTTAAAGGATATTATTTTTAAAAAGCACTTTAATCTTCCAAGTGCAGAGTGGCTAAAGATGAATATAAGAGAAGATCTAGGAGGGAGGCTTTCATTTAAAAATAATTTGAAGAAATTAAAATTGTCCATAAGCTGAACAACTTTCTGAAATAATTTTGGAAAATTTTAAACATGTCCTGAAATGGAAAGTCAGGTTAGAGGCAAAATACAACAATGAGGAACTTTTATGGGTAATATGAAGTGAAATGGTTTTTAACAGAGTTCTCACATGTGGTAAAATGTTTACTTTATCCACTCCTGAAGTTTTCCTTGTGTTTTGTAATAATTCTCTCACTTATCACCTTTAAAAGGATTTTTGTCTGAGAAATATCATATACACACACACGTACAGAGGGTGCCAAACAATGTATGCCAATTTTAAGAAATGAAAAAAACAAAAACAAACAAACAAAAAAAACCCCACTATATTTAAGTCACATTACTCAATATCTGCTGATAACAAAAGCCAAATAGAAATCACCTTGGGCACCTCTTATAATTGCAGAAGTCAAATGTGATTTACATATGACAAATTTAATATGGTTTTCCCCTTTCCTAAAACGGGTACACATTTTTGCAGAGACATACACACATTCACTTACATTTTCATAAGCTAATACAAAACAATAGGTATATAAAAGTAAATGTTTTGAACATAAAATGTAGAGGAAAAATAAAAGTAGATATACCAGAAAGGGACTTTAATTACTAACAGACTCTTCCTTTACAAACTACCATAGGAAAAAACATTGATTTATTTGGAACTTTCTTAGCAGGGATGGTCGCAAACATCCATATCCCTTTATACCTATCTGAAAATTATACTTTCTTAGGTTGTTCAAGTGTAGGCCCCAGCAAACAGCACCTCATGGGCCAAATATAGCCTGCCGTACGTTTTGGTTTATTTTGTTTTAATAAAGTTTTATTGGTAAAAGCCTCAATTCTTTTTTTTTTTTTTAACATATTATCTTTGACTCCTTCTATGTTACAATTTCAGAAGTAAATAATTCTGTGAGATCTTATTGCTTACAATGATTAAACATAGCCGATTGGGTCCTGTAGAGAAAAAGTTTTCTGAGCCCTAATCTAATAGAAAAGATATACCATTTGAAGCTAAATAAATACCAGTTCAAAGTTAGGAATTAGTTAAGCATTATGTAAATCATACTAGTCTACCTAAATTTTCTCATTCCTAACCTGGTGTCTAGAATTTGGTAGGTATTCAATAAGTATTGGTTGAATACCTAATGATTCTAAACCTTCTCATCAATAAAATGAGATAACTAATAAATGACTACCATGATTCGTGTGCAAATTAAAAACAAGTCGACTACCTAGAAATGTGCCAGCATTATAGTAGGTGCTCAATAAATATTGCTTTTACCTAATATATGTTCTCTGATGAATTTTAGTACGGGGCTAGCTCTTATCCAAAGGGAAACCATAAGACTCTAAGCTCAAACACTTCAGAGCTTCAACATTCTGACTCAGGAGTTGTAATATCTTATTCCATTTTCACATTGTAATTTATAAGGAGCAAAAATTCTGAGATGTAAGCAATTGAAGAGAAAAATCAAATCTGTCTCTGAAGCTTGAATTTTCTCACTTTACTATATTTAATGCTATATTTAAGTGTGACAAGATAAAAAATGTTCTTTCTTTACTATATTTAAGACTATATTTAAGTGTGTCAAATTCCTCACATTTTGGATATTTTTGGACTCAGCATTTGAAAAGAGAATAAAAAGTCTTTAGTAACATGAGCTGTGTCTTATTGAATTGAATTTGAGCATGATATAATGAACAAACAAAAAACCGAACTAACAAAAACAAACAAAAAAACCCCACAAACAATTATCCATTAGCCTAAACTATCTTTGTAGGATAGGAAGAGACAGTGTTGGGTCTGATGTTTGTCTCTCTCTCTCTTTTTTTTTTTTTTTTGGGGGGGTGCTTCTTATTATTAAAATGAAATGTGGACTGAATATGTGCAAAAAGTCCTCAGGGAAGTCAGGGGACATAGGACACTGAATAGACAGAGCAGCTCTGGGTACTTGAGTAGGGTAAAAGTGCTTGAGATAGACAGGCATGGAAAGAGATTGTGAGATAATTGTAAGTAAAATTTGAGTGCCCTACTTGTCAAGGCAGCAGAAAAAGAAAATTGGTCAAACATTTGAAAAGTACTAAAACAAGAGATCACATTTAAGGGAAACTAATTAATTCTGAGTTATTACTGACAACAGAATTGTTAAAAACAGCCTGAAACTGATAAAAGCAGTTAAACTTTGTGTAGGGAGTGAGCTGGTTTAAGGATTATGACAAGGCTTCCTCTCACAGCCAAAATGAAGTAACAGGACCTAGACTTACTCCTCCTAAATACACACCCATACTTAAAAAATTATAAAACAAGCATAATATTTGAAATAATGGTTTTCAAGGCAAGGAGAATTGGGCAAGGAGGGACATTAATTTCTGACAGACAGGAAACAAATGAAATTTAACCCATAATCCCCACACTGCCTTTAGAGTGTTTCTGGGCTGCAGTATTTTGAGAGGAAATCAATGTAGAATTCTGCAGCCAACTGGATTGATGAAACAGCTGAACATAGGGGGCAACACAGTTCCCTAGAGTTTGACAAGTAGAAAACCAGAAAGATAAGAGCTGCCCAAAGAACTCAAAATATGAAAAGGGACTTCTTGAATGTCCACCTGAGTACTGACTAACACGTACACATGAGTGAAATACCTGAAGCTGGGAAAAACTGAGACGTGGATGTTCAACACCCATTTTCAGAATCAATTAATTAATTTATTTATTTATGAATGACCGAGTCTTACTACATTGCCCTTGGTAGAATGATGTGGCATCACAGCTCACAGCAACCTCTAACTCTTGGGCTTAAGTGATTCTCTTGCCTCAGCCTTCCAAATAGCTGGGACTACAGGTGCCCACCACAACACCCAGCTATTTTTTTGGTGTAGTTGTCATTGTTGTTTTTAGCAGGCCTGGGCAGGGTTCAAACCTGCCAGCCCCTGTGTATGTGGCCGGCGCCCTAACTACAGAGCAACTGTTGCTGAACCCCCATTTTCAGTTTTAAAAACACCGTAATTCAAAGGAAATTGGGTAGAGAACTCAGAAGGGTATTGCCTCAAGACTGGAAAATAATTTACCTTGGATGAAATGCTGCTCTGATCCCAAATAACAAATCTTAACAGCAAGAAAGAAAGGATCACACTGTTTCCAACTAATTTAGTTGCATCCCAGAATAACCTTAATGAATATTTATGAATGTAAAAATATACAGCATCCAAAAAAGTAAAATTTACAATTTCTGGTACCTAATCAAAGATTAGTAGGCGTGAGAAGAACAAAAATAAAAAATTGAAACTGAGTTCACAAGAAAAGAAAAATAAAACAACCAAGCTCAACTCAACCATGAAATAATGTGGAGACTAATGTAAATTAGCAGACAAGGGCATGGACATAGTTCTTTGAACTGTACCCAGATGTTTAATAAGTTTGCAGAGATATGGGAGTTATAAAAATGGCACAATCAAGATTATAAAGATAAAAATGACAATACATGAAGTAAAAAAATATATTGAATGAATTTCATCACAGAAAGAAATAATGGTGAATTTAAAAAATGACAAATATGAAATACATAGAAAGAGAATCAACAAATTATAAAAACAGCATGAGCTATGGGGCGACCTCTGATCACGTTACATATGTGCAATTGGAGTCTTCAGAGAGAACAGAAACCTTTTTTCAAGAATAATGTCTGAAAAAAAAAATTGGAATTGATAGAAACAATAATCTAGATACCTAGAAACTGCAACGAAACCACAGAAACATGAAAAAACAAACAAACAAACAAACAACAACAAAAACAGTGCATCTCACAATTTATTTGACCTTAACGAATTATAAAAAAAAGTCTTAAAAATGGCAAGAAAGAAAAAAGAAAGATGTGCTATGACACCTTTAAAAAAAGAGATTTAAGAAATCTCTTTATATTTAAGAAATCTCTTTATATTACAGCAAATTACAAATTTCTAGTGTCAGAAACAATGTAACCAAGAGGGCAACAGGACAACATCATAAAGTTCTGACGTTAAAAAAATGTATAAATTACAATGCTATACCTAACAAATATATAAACTTAGGAATAAAAATAAAGACATTTTTAAAAGATATGCAAACATTGAAAGAAGCCCACATATGAGAAATATTTTAAAAATTCCTTAAACTAAATATAAATGCCACATGTTTCAACAAGGAGTCTAAGAAATGGTAACTTCCTCAGTAAATATGTATATTTTTATTATTAGCAAATCTCTTTAAAGTTATTATTTAATTAAAAATGGAATGCATTGTGGAGTTTGCACCAAATTTATGAGTAAAGTGAAGGACAGGAGCTGCATTAGGCCGGACTTTGGATGATCTCACAATAATGATACTGAGTCACACAGGCCAGATAAGATTTCATAAAACTGTAGACAGGGCGGTGCCTGTGGCTCAAGGAGTAGGGCGCCAGCCCCATATACTGGAGGTGGCGGGCTCAAATCCAGCCCCACCCAGAAACTGCAAAAATAAAAAAAAGTTCATATAAAAAAATAAAAACTGTAGACAATGCAAGCTTATCTTAGTAACAAAAAGCTAATTGTCAATGTCTAAAGATGGGGCTGCAGAGGGGGAGGAAGAGAGAGCAGCAGAGGGGGATGAAGTCAGGGTTACAAAAGAGTCTATCGAAACATTTGGGAATGATAGAAATATTCATTATCTTGACTGTGGTGATGGCTTAATGGATGTATATAGTTGTCAAAACCTACCAAATTGTACACTATAAATATACAGAGTCCATTATATGTCTACGTTTCTGTATGTATCAGCACAGCTTTTTTATTTTTATTCATTTATTTTTTTTTTAAGAAGAAAGGTTGGAAATGACAGATGTTTTATATGACTCATTTCCCTTTTGGTATATTCTTATATCTGTTGGAATCTCTATTATCAGGGGGAAAAAAGGAAGATCAGAAAGCACAAGGTACTTTGTAGAGCTGGGTGCTAAATAAGTATTAGTTAAAATAAACTGATGACAGAAAATGCCTAAAAGGTAGTCCAGGGATCTCAGCTCTTCTAATCTCATTGGGACAAATGATTCAGTATTTAGCTTCATTAATCCAATTAAGCAGAACTTGCCACTTCAACTTCTTAAAATAGTACTCTAAATGGCCATCAAAACTGCCTATTGTCCTTTTGATATACTGCTTTATTTGTAACCATTACTGAAGCATTGTTGAATGTTTTGAACTTAACCTGCAAGGTTATGGTAACTTGACGTTAGTCTTATGTTTCTTATGCCAGTGGTCCCCAAACAAGTTTCACAGAAGAAGTTTTTTCCATGAATGGGGAGTGGGGCATTGGGACTCGAGGCGCAGCCTGGTTCCTAACAGGACACAGCGAAATACCACTGTGCACCTGGGAAGTGGGGACTGCAGGGTCTCGACTGCTGCGACTAACAGCATTTTCTTTTGTAAAGAGGTACTTATTGGGAAATTATCAAATATGTTTTCACCTTATAATTTAGCAAATGAATAATGATGAAAATCTTTAAAGTACGTGATTTCTAGCTGATAACATTCATAACTAAGTACGGTAAAAGCTGACAGGCAATTTGCTGGTCCTCTATTTAGTTGGTGGTAAAAATACAAGGAGATATTTTTTCTTCATGGGTCTGGTGAAAGCATCTTTAAAAAGACAAGATTTTTGAGCTCAGTCTTTAAGCATGGATTTGTGTCTGCCAGGGAGAAAAACAGAAATGACCCTGAAAGAGTCATTTTTCTAAAAGAAAAATAAATGAGTGCATACAAACAGTATAGCAACTGAATATTTTGCATAATGAGCAGAAATGCAGCCAAAGTTGAGATTGTAGAGGTATTTTAGACACAGATTATAGTGTCTTAAAACCACAATGAGGAGAGGGATTAAACCAGACGCCTAACATTTTACTAAACGCTATGGAGTGAATAGATGACTTGCTCTTTTCAGATTGTTCTTGCCTTGTTACCATTGTCCACAATTTAGTCTGGAATGTAAATTTTTTTTTTCTATTCTTCATATGGAAACATTATCTAAGCTACCTAGAAAACATCTTCAAACCTTAAATTCTTCTAAACATTCTACAATATATAGCTTTAGTTTCTGCAAATTCCCTAAACTTATTTAATCATTCATGTGGTTTAGGTCACAGGGAGTAAGTTGTCCTCTAAATCAGAGAGACATATTTCTGACAATTTTCTCCTTGTCCTCCTCATCTCAGTATCCACAAGGCCTTTTACATTTCAAAGGAGCTAGGATTATATTAATTTTAGAATTAGCATATGATAATAATAGCAAATTATAATTATCAATATTAATCACTGTTCATTGAGTGCCAGCCCTGTGAGAGATTTAAGATGAGGTACTTCATGAGTTTTATTTCCTTTAATTTAACCAATGAGGTTTTCACTTTACCAATATGTAAAATGAAGCATGAAGTGATTAAGGTTATGTAGATAGAGATTTGAGTACAGCTCTCTCAGATTCTAAGTGTAATAGAACATAAGGTTAATGCAATTACTGGTACCCTACTAAACCAAAATAACTCTTACATTCTCAGGATGTAATTTAGACTCTGAAAAGAATGTAATATGCCCATTTACTATTAACATTAAAATGGGAAAAGTAATCTCTTTGTTAAATACTCTGTTATGTACCTAAAATTTGATCTACATAGACATTTTAAAAACAAAGTATGCAAAAATAATAATATTAATTCAAATTTTAAGTGTTTCTGATTCTAATGGAAACACTTGAAGTTGTTAGAAATTCTTGAATGAATATCTATAAATTAGACATTTACATAAAAGAGGTTTTATGTGTGAAGGCCTGTAATTTTGACTCAGCAGCGTGTGTATATTAGTATTCATGTATAATGAGGTAAATTGAAATGCCGTTACCTGTAAGAACAAGATCTGTCATCTTCTAAGACTCAAATGGAACCCACATAAAAAACATTTAATTGAAAAAAGAAAATAGTAGCAGTGTGTTGCTTCTTTTGTGTGCTCCATATGAGATAAAACGGCACAGAATAAAGATTTTAGCAATTTGACTTCTAATGACTTTAGTGACAGACAAAAGTGTAAAATCTCATGTGGCATCTTGAAAATGTATCCCACGTGTGCTGTAGTCATACGTGCTTAGTGTACAGACAAAAACATTCTGTTAGCTGTCAGCATGGAAAATCAAATATGAATGTGATGTACATCCCACACTGTGCCTTGATTTTTTACAACAGCATCCAGACATACCAGCACGTTTTAAAATATGGCTTTCTATTATTAATATTAGTATTAATAACATTAATAATGAATCACAAAACAAAATTATGGTAGATTATAAACTCATTCTTAGTTCAAAGCAAAATAAATAGTAGGAACCATAGATTTTTCTTTAAACAATTCAATAATAATTAGAATATTAAAACATCATTAGTATTTTTGTTTCTGAGCAGAGTTATCAATTAACTGGCCCATGCAAAGCTTTTAATGCAAAGTAATTTAGAGGGTGTAGGAGGAGTTCCAGGACACAAAGTGAAGGAGTTGGGTATACAAAGCGTCCTTATTCTAAATTAAAAATGCATCTTTCCTTTAACATATCAAATTTAATGCTTTACCCTAAAATGTATTTTCTTTACTTCTAGCATTCACATTTGATTATTCCTTTCACTAGAAATATAATATTACTTTATTTATTTATTTATTTATTTATTTATTACTTTATTTATTTATATTTATTTGGACAGAGTTCTACTCTATCATCCTGAGTAGAGTTCAGCAGTGCCATAGCTTATAGCAACTTCAAACTCTTAGACTCAAGTAATCCTCTTTCATCAACCCCCCCCAAATACCGGGGAATATAGATTCTTGCCACAATTCTCAGGTCGTTTTTGCTATTTCTAGTAGAGCTGTGGTCTCAGTCTTATTCAGGCCGGTCTCTAATTCCTGAGCTCAAGCAATTCACCCTCCTCCACCTCCTAGAGTGGTAGGATTACAGGCCTGAGATTACTTTTCTATTAAATCTGAAACTCAGGTCAGAAAATTGCTATTTTAGTGTAAGTTCAGAAATTGACTCTCAAAAATTGAAGCTACTCAGTGCATTTTGACCATAATGTTTGTAAAAATGGCAAAATGTACATATGTCTTAGGAAATATACTAATGTATAAAGTTAATGCCTCCCTCCATGCCCTTAATTCTTTACCTTTCTTTTTATTTGTGTTATTTGCCAAATAGCTTTGCCTATGTACCTGCGTTCCTCGTGAGAACAATCCAGTGGCAGCCTGATGAATAATAACCTAAACCATGGAGACAAATCTACCCATTGATTCCACATGATGCCGAAACACAGCTACTCATCAAACATATGAATAAGTCTAGATGAGCCCAGACTAAACTGCCAGGCTGAAGAGTTATGAATTAAATGAAGATTTATTGACTTAAGGCACTGAGACTAGGCTTGATTTATTGGCCATATTGTAGCAATGAACCATTGATCCACATGACTTTCTTTTCAGTTTACTTTTAAACTTGTGTTTCAAACATTTTACCAAGTGGGGCTCTATCGACTATAGAGATTAAAAATTTAAATATACAAATATATTTAATATTCTTTTGGAAGCTAGGGATTCTGTGAATAAAACAAATCATTTCAGCCTTTGGTAAGTTTCATTACCTGCTTTAAAGCCCCCATGAAATAAGTAAGTTGATTTTGATTCTGACTTAAAATTATTTTATATATTATCAATTCTTCTGTTGCCTAGGTTGATGTCCAGAATTCCCACCATCTCCTGAGACGAATGACCTAGGTTTTATTCCAATTGGAGAGATACTTAAGGATCTCATTTTATTAAAGATTCATTTTTGTAGCCAAAGAACAAGAATAAAAGTTTATATATGTTGAGGAAAATCACATGATCGGTTCCAAATCTGTCATAGACCTGGAATCATGGTTGTCTTAATTTTCACTATTATCTATTTTGGATGGCCCTACAGAAAGATCTTTAGTTTTAAGGCTGTTTGATACTATGTGCAGAGAAAAGATGTATGAAATTCTTAAAGGGTAGTCTTTAGAAGGCACTTATTCTACATTTCACACAGGAAGAAGTTTAAACCAAGTCAAGCACAAAAGCAGTCATGGAGGTACTAGAATCCAGACATATCTCAATTTAAGTGGAATTTTTTTTTTTTTTAATTATAACACAATCATGGACTGAAATGTTGAACCCACAAAAGAAAAATATGTTGAACTCTTAACCACCAGTACCTGCGAATGTGAGCTTATTTTGAAATAGACTTTTTGTAGATGTGATCAAGTTAAAATTCATTAATTAGAATAGGCCCTAATCCAAAATGACTGATGTCTTTATAAGAAGAGCAACATTTTCACCCAGAGAATGGTGTTGATATGACAAAGATTAGAGCAATGCTGCTTCAAGCCAAAAATGTCAAAGACTGAGAGCCCCTGCCAGGCAGCAAGGAGATAGCAAGGAAGGACTCTCCCCAATAGGTAATAGAGGGTGTCCTCTGGACACCTTGCTCTGGGACTCCTGCCTTTCAGAACTATGAAATAAGAAATTTCTATTAGTTAAGCCACACATTTTTGGTATTTTATTATGACCATCCTCTGCAACCAATGTAAATTTTGGTACCATAAAGTGGAGTGCTATTCTAATAAATACCTAAAATTGTAGAAGGTTATTTAAAATAGGATAGTAACTGCAGTAAGAATTTTGGGACACTCATTAGAAAAAGTCTAGATCACCCTGAAGATGCTGTTGGTAGAAATATGAACATTATAGGTAATTCTATTGTGGTACCAAAAATAAAAAGAAACAAAAAAAAAAAAAAGGAAAGCAATAGAGAAAGCATCTATTATCTTAAAGAATACATATGTTTTTATGCATAGAATGTTTATAGAAATATGAACATTCAAGGTGCATCAGGTCAGGTCATAGGCAAAAATGAGGAACATGTTATTGAACATGGGAGGAAAGGTAATCCTCATTATAAAATGTCAGACAACTTAGGTAAAATGACTTCTTCTCTTGAGTGGCAGTTACAATAGAATTTATAAGCAACACACTTGAATATTAAGCTAAGACATTTTTCAAGAAAAGCATGGAAGATACAGCTTTGTTTCTATTTTCTGCTCATAATAAGATATGAGAGGAAAAGATTAAATGGAGGAAATTGTTAAATAACAAGAAATAAGCCTTCTTAGCCTATTTAGACAGAGGCCTCTGCAATCAGAGCCATGTGGATGACTAAACAAACTTTTAATAAAGAGATAAGGTATGGGATTCATTTTTCCAATCAACCTTCTCAACAAAAGCCAAAAATAGAGATACAATTATTTAGGAAAGATCTATGAATAATTATTTTGTCTGATGGTTTGACCCCTCATGAATTGCAGTTGAGTCTAAGAAGTTTTTGAGAATTTTATGGCCGCAAAATGCCATAAACTTATGTCATAATTTTATGGCTGAAAAACTGCCAGCCCTGAATGAAAAAGACAGTTATATGACAAAAGGAAGAATTACTCCTAAATCAGGATAATGAATGAATTGGCCTTAGCCAAGAAGACAGAGGCATCACTCTGGTTAAGTCAAAAGCACAGAGCCTCAATTCTCAGGTCTGGAAATATTAATGGAGTGTTATCTGGTTGAAAACCAACTCTGTACCAGCACATCTTCCATTTTCTCCCTTTCAGAACAGAAATTTCATCCTGTTTATCTTATCATTGTATCCTCAACGCGGATAACTAATCTTCTGTGTTTCATTAAGTCTATTGGTGGGGAGAAATTTTGCTCTAGGACAAATCGTACCCTAAATTCCTCTGTACCTGACTTTTTCAACTTATTATATGAGATTTGCTATTTCTCTTAGATAATAGTAGCTTAAATTTAGACAACATTTTTCACTTAGAGTTGATGCTAGAATGGGTAGGATTTGGGGACCTACAGCATGGAGTAATGTATTTTATATGTGGGAAGTACATGAATTAATTTTAGCCCATTTGTCTTCATTTCATTTTTTTGGCTCTCTAAATGTACTTATTATTAACTAATTCCAAACTTTCTTCAAAATAAAAAAATCATTCTTTAAATGCACTCAACAACATAATAATGTAAATGATTCCTTTAGACATGACACCTACAGTCCTTTGCCCTTTCTTTCCAAGTTGTAATATTTGCCATCTGGATTTTCTGAACAGCACTATTTTTGAATTTTACTTTACCTATATCATGGAATTCCTTATTATTGGATCCCAATTTGGGGATTGCTGTGGTGTGAGTGTTTGTGTCCCCCTATATTCATATGTTGAAGCCTAATAACCAATATGATGATGAATAGATCACAAATGAAGAGCCCTCAGGAATAGGATCAGTGTCCTTGCAAAAGAGACCCCAGAGACCTTGCTTTTCCCTTCTACCATGTGAAGGTACAATGGGAATACACTGGTCTAGGAACCAGGAAATGAGCTCTCAACTGACGCCAAATCTGCCAGCTCTTTATCTTGGACCTCTCGGACTCCAGAACCATGAGGATCCCATTTCTTTCATTTACAAAACACACAATTGATTATGACATCCAGACAGACTATGGCAAAGATTCCAGTCTTGCTCTCATTTATAATTTCATTCTGGCACATCTTTTCTCTGGAGTATCTTCCAATAGCTTCCAGAGAAGGGAAGAATGGTGGATGAATCAGCCAAACTGAGAACAGTGAAACCAAACTATTAATGGTTTTTTACATGAAGAATTCTTTCACAGGGCTCAAACTTGCTACATTGGTAGGAAATGATGGAGCACTCTCTATAGGCTAGAGTTCCTGCATCTGGCCTTCGGTCACTATAAGTCAGTAGGATTGGTAGCTGGGAAGAAAAGCTGAATGCTCAGAAGAGCAAGAAACCCACTGTAACAACTGGAACTTGGAAGGATATAATGGAACTGTCTTCCACCCCCTTAAAACATGATGCTGTGGGTGGCCAGAGGGAGGCACCAATACATGGGATTTGAAGGCCAAATACAGGATGTCTCTTGTGGTTAATAGAAACCTGATGCTATATAAAAAAGGAAATCTTGGAAAATGTTTAGATAGACATTGACTATTAGTAGAGACAAACATGAGCATTCCCATCTATAGTAAAATCTTTCCATCATCTGTCACAGCTTTTATGAGCTGATGCCATTTTACTGGATATGGGCATGGCACGCTTATAGATAGTGGGGAACATGTAAACTATTTTGCTTCTTTCTAAAGCTATACTGCTTTAATATAAGGACAAATTCAGTCTGTCCCCATGCCAGCCACTTTAAATCATTCTTACATTTTATATAATTTAAGCCATTCTGTGAGAGCTCTTTGGCTTAAAAAAATAAGACTTATTAATTTTGAGTAAATGTTTTGTGGAGGATGAATTTGAAGTTAATAGAGTAAGGAATACTTGAAATTTCAGACCTATACCAAACCAGTGCTTATCAGAATCTATTGCTCCATGTAGAGTTTCAGTTTAATGAGCATACTAACATTTCAGCTTTCATTACACTCTAAAAAAAGTTTTCAATAATTAAGTATAATTGGCAATAGAAATAAAATGAGCAGATGAGAATGACTCTGCATTAGACGTTGGCAGCCTGCTCTTTCAGTATGTGCTGGAAAAAAGAAGGGAGGATGAGGATTTAAATTAGCAACCCAAACTGGTCAACTGTGTCCTCATTATTTTTCCTTTTTTTCACTTTCTATATTGCGGCTTCCATTTTAAAATTTCTCTTATTGCTGACCGTGCACTCTTCTCGGGTTAAATACCATACAAATCATGACTATATTTAATGGTTATGTAGTGTCGTTTTCTAAGTGTCCGCTACCTTCACTGGTAATGTCATTTAAGCAGTCACCTCATTTTGAACACCCTACCAACTAGAGAGAACTGCTGTTTATTACCTTTCCAATACAATATTATTAAACATCAGGGAGTTTTAATTGTCTAAAAAGAATTTTCAAATTGTTATATTGTTGGGCTTTATTTTATATTAAGGCATTTAGAAAATAGAAACATTTTTTATCTCTAAAACGACCACATTAAGAATTATATCACGGTCTATTTAAATTGACTTAAAATGAAATTAGATATGTTTCTGTATTAGATGAATTTCTTATTACATTATTACCATTTTCATTGAAAATATTTTGGCATTCAAACATTAATGATTTTTTTTTACATTCTTTCCAATAGTTTATAAATATATATATACACACAAGTACAATCATACTCATAAACACACAGCCACTAATATGCACAATTTGCCTGCACTTATTCATATACCAAAAATGCACCTTAAAACGAAAACACACAACACTGTTACCACCAGAGGGTAAGCCTGAAGTGAAGTGTTATTTTCAATTTTGGAGAAATCATATCAGCTACAAACCCAAAGAGTAAAAGAAATTGACAAAAAATACATTTGAAAGTCAGGGAACTATTCCTTTGCTTTTGGAACTTGATGTCAACTCTTTTCCTATTATAATTATGTACCAATAGACCAAAGCATCAATATTACATGTGAGTACTTGTTAAATATTAGATCCACAAACATGATCAAGACCTCTTGAATGGTGTCTGCCACATGGCTTAGAAGTGCATATCTTTTATAGAGCTACAAGCTGCTGCAGTTGCATACCCAGTTGTGAAAATTATTATAAGACAGTGTTGCTGCTACCTTCTCAAGGCAAGCATTTTATTACTCTCTATCCTTTCCAATTAAAAAATATTTATTTATCATACCTCTGAGTGAACACTGACAAAGGAAGAAAAGACAGCAGGTGACATTTTATTATGTGATATGGAAACTTCTTTAATTCAGGGATGTGTGAATGGTGTAGAGTAGTAGGAAAGTAGAGAGAAAATAAAAAGACTTCTATGTGGTTGAAATTTTAATTTTATATGTATTTTATTCATAGAATGTCAGAGAGGAAGGTGTAAGAGATAGAAACTATTTTAGATCATTATGTTTTTGCTGAATTAAGGGAGATTATGGGGACTTTATTTGGATTTATGCACATCAAACCATCCCTCAAATCTTGAGATGACAGGCAATTAGCCAAACAGAATACAGAGTGTAGGAAAAAAGAAAAATAAAACAATTATCATCTCATCTCTCAGGATGTGTGTACATTTAACAAATATTAATTGATTTCTTTTCTATATACCAGGCACATATATACCACATTAAACAAAACAAAACAAAATCCACACTTCCCTGGTGCTTACAGAGTAGTAGAGAGAGCAAAGCCCAAAGTAAATGGATAACACATGAAAAAGTGGTAAGTGTTACAATAAAAGTATAAATGAGTGAAGGGACAGAGTGAGCATAAGAGTAGAGGTCTATTTTAAATAAAGGAATCATGGAAGATGTCACCAAGAAAGAGGCATTGAACATAGAAAGACCTAAAGGGGTAATCATGCAAACAGTAGAAATTTCTGAAAGAGAAATATTTCTAATCAAGGTGAAAACAAATGCAAAGTTCCAAAGTGAAGCTTACTTAACATGTCTATAAAAACAAAGAGGCTGATATGTCTGGAGTGAAGCGAGAGAAAAGGTGCTAAGAAGATATATTCAGTAATTGGTGGGTTTGGGAACTACAAATTTGTAGCACATTTGGGGCTATATGTGTGACATTGTGTTATAAATGGGTAACATCTGTAGAAGTTACTTCAAGTCAGATGCTAGTTCTTGCAGGAATTTGAGTAGGAGGATGACATGGCCTGCTTAATGCTTCACAATGGAGACTTTCAGTTGTCCTTTTGATGACAAATTATACATGGGAACAGGAAGAAGCAAGGAGATCATGAGGGGATTGTAATGATTCAGGAGAAAGAAAATAGCAACCCCAAGAAATGTGCTGATAGTAATAGAAATGTGGTGAAGAGATTTGAGATTATATATTTTATATATAAAAAAAGAATGAAATTGTCTCCTTTGAAACAACATGGGTGGAAGTGAAGGACATTATATTAAGTGAAATTAGCCAGGCACAGAAGACAAATGTCGCATGCTCCTGTTCTTACGTGGAAGTTAAAATCATGGAGGTTGAGAAGAGAATGGTGGTTCCTAAAGGCTTGGAAGGGCATGGTGGGAGTAGATGGGATAAGGAGAAATGGCTAATGGGCACAAAGTGTAAGTTAGATATAAAAGTAATAAGATCTAGTTTTCAGAAGCACAATACGATGACTAGAGTTGACAATAATTTTTTGTATATTCCAAAATAACTAAAACAGTGGGTTTGGAATGTTCCTAACCAAAATAAATGATAAATTCTTGAGATGATGGATACTCCAATTACTCTGATTTTATCATTAACATTTCACGATTCTATCTAAATATTATCTGCACCCCGTAAGTATGAACATCTATGACATATCTGTATCAATCAAAAAGAAAACCATTACAAATGTGAATAAATTCTTGCTCACATTTTTAAAATGATGTGTTTTTTTGGTTGTTTCTTATATTGTTCAAAACATAAATTATAGTAAGAGCAGAGAAAGTGAGACAAAATATTGGAATAACATAGGAAGAAACAGGATATAAGAACAGATATATAAAAAATATATCTTTAAGGGATTTAAAGTGAGAGATAGAAATTCAGACCAATGGCATCGGGGAAAAAGGAAAAAGGAAAGTTAATATAGTATTACTACAACTTAGACATCATATATTTTCAGTATTTTTTAGGAAAATAAAAATGTCAGAATTTTTATTATTTATGTTTTATTTGGCCTGGGGATTTTCCCTTCAAAACACTTCACTACTGAGTTGAATTACTTGTTTCCAACATCCTTGAGGATTACCTACATATTTTCTTTCGAATCTTCGTATTTTCAAGGACAATAAGAGAAAAACTATACACAGCATATCAAATCTAATCTATAACAGCTACAGAAATAATCAACAGAGCAAATAGACAACCTACAGAATAGGAGAAATTATTCACAAGTTACACATTTGACAAAGGTCTAATAATCAGGTTCTACAAGGAAATCAAGCAAATCAGCAACACAGACAAACAAAAAAAGCCACAAACCACTCCATTAAAAGTTGGGCAAAAAATATGAATAGATGGTTTTTTAAAGAAGATAGACAAATGGCCAAAAATACATGAAAAATTCTCAACATCACTAATCATCAGGGAAATGTAAATTAAAACCACAATCGGATATCATCTCATCCCAGAAAGAAGGCTTTTATTATAAAATCCAAAACAATGGATGCTGGCATGGGTGCAGAGAGAAAAGAAACCTTAAACACTCCTGGTGGGACTGCAAATTTCTACAACCTTTATGGAAAACAGTGTTCAAATTGTGCAAAGAATTAAAGTATAAATACAATTTGATCCATTACTGGGTATTTACCCAAAGGAAAATAAGTCATTTTCTCAATAAGACATCTGCACTTGGATGTTCATTGTAGAATAAAATGTATACTACTCAACCAGATAAAAGGATAAATTAATACCTTTTGCAATAATTTGGATAGAAATGCATACCATTACCCTAAGTTAAGTATCTAGAGAAATAGTATCACTATTAAATTGGAGCTATTCAATGAGCATCATGTACACAAATGAAAGCAACATTCAGTTGAAATTGAGCAGAAAGGAGGAGAAAGGAAAGGGTGGGCATAAACTCACATAACAGGTACAATGAACATGGTCCTTATGATGGGCACACTTACAGCCCTTACTCAAGCATAGGAAATTAATCTGTGTAACCCAAATAATTTTTATCCCTGTAATATTTGGAAATTAAAAAAAAAACAAACTTATGCTCCAACTTTAGATTATCAAATCATTTTTACCTCTGTAATATTTGGAAATAATAAAAACAAAAACGTATGTTCCAACTTCCTATCAGATGATGCAATGAGCAAGTGACAGGTTAGCCATACAGAATATTTTGTTTGGTTATAAAGAAAGTTTTTGAAGAAGATATGTTTTCTGTTTGATATGTCAAAAATAAGAGCTAGCCAGGTAATGATCAAAGGAGAAACATATCAAATAAAGCAAAACACTGGTATTAAATCCTTACTGCTATAGCTCACAGAATGAGTATCAAAAGAGAAAAAAGGTCAACCCAGCTCCAGGTTTAGAAGGAAAAGTGGAGAGTAATAGGAGAAGGTGTCACATCCGTAAGGAGGGCCAAATCAGACCTGTTGTTGATGCTGGAAAACAAGATTAAGTTTTTTAGTGCTATGACAAGTATTGAGACCATTTTTAAGCAGGAGAGTGAAATGATCTGATTTATAATTTTTATCAAGAAATGTACAGTTCAGCTAATTGGGAAGAATAGAATTTAGGGTAGCAAAAGAGGAACTAGGTAACTTAATAAAAGGAATATCAAAGAAGCTAAAATTGGGTGGCACCTGTGGCTCAAAGAAGTAGGATGCTGGTCCCATATACCAGAGGTGGGAGGTTCAAACACAATCCCAGCCAAAAAGTGCAAAAAACAAACAAACAAACAAACAAACAAACAAAAAAAAAAAACCAAAGAAGCAAAAATTTCAATAGCATCATAAGTACATTGTATTATATACAAATATTTTACTGTATATATTTTAAAAGAAGAAAATATATCCATTTATTGATATATAATAAACGTATAATACATAACATTTATCTATGTACTTATATGTACATACATACGTCTCTACAGTAGAACCTCTATATGTTGACCACCCAAGGGACTAAATGACAGTAAACATATGGAGGGTGTCAGTACAAGGAACTAGGTCTATCGTGCTGATGCATACATGTGGTACACATCAGGTCTATGGAATTAGGTCCAGTTAAGAAGCTGGCCTGTGTAGGGAAGTGGTAAGCTATTGTGGTTATACTTTATAAATGAGTTAAGAGGAGGATTAGTTATTACCGAAATTGAATGCCACATACCAGCAGAAAGTGTCAGTGCTTCTTAAATACTTAATGTGCTGCCTTACATTTTCCACCCTCTCCTGTGATAATGTTGAGGATATACAAGTGTGTTTGGCCAACTCATCTGACTATAAATGATGTGCAGCATATAGGGTTTGAGTTGAGTAAATGACCATATAGAACTCTATTGCTTTTATCCATGACCTTGACAGCCTCAGAGGACAGGTTACTTAAGTCAGTCAAAGCTCATCATGTTGTGCTTAATGGTAAAAGCTGATAAAAATTTATGCATATACTAGTACCCAAGACACAGAAAAGTACTTATAGTCAAAATAACTGAAAGTACATCAAAATGTGATCCATGCATATTGCTGGACAGATGATTTTGCTTTCTATTTGCACATTGTTTGTTATTCTGCTTATTCTTATATTTTTTGGCATGGTAGAAATTACATTTGTAGCAAGCCATCTATATTTAATGAGAATATAAATAAAATTAACAGAAGTTCTTTAAGAAGAACTGTATTTGTCTCCTTTGTTATAACTAGCTACAATCTCTTGAGTTAATCACTTAGTTTCTTGAGCTTCGTTGTTCTCATTGTGAAAGTGAGAATCCTGTTTTACCTGACTAAAGGCAGGAGCCTCACACAGATTGCCTTGTAAGAACCAGTAAGCCATGTGTCTCTGTGGCTAATCTATATAATTGTAAGCTGCTTCTTTGTGCTTGAATTCTCTATGAAATTGCAAGAGCTACTGCACTAAATTTCAGACTCTATCCCCATAACTATTAATTTCTACATTATATACAGACCCAATAATGTAGACTCATTTTATAGAACTCACATCCACATTATTTATATGTGTTATATCTTTTCTGAATTCAATTCACGATCTTCATTTATATCCCAAGGGCAGCACAGAACTCTAATAATGTGCTAATTAATGCTGACTTTGTTTCAAAATGATAAAGTTTTATTTATGTACTATTGGTAAACCAATTTTTAAAGAATAGCTAAAAGGTTTGCATGTATATTTAATGCACACACACTCAGACATTTACATATTACAGAATTGTAAAACTAAGTTATTTAACCAAGCTTTTGCACTAGATTGTTAACTTTACTACACACACACACACACACACACACACACACACACATATATATATATATGCTTTTAAGTATGCTTGAAGTGCTTTCTTCTAGTAAAGATACTTGGTTTATTTTTCCTCAGAGTAATTCCTTGCTCTTCTGTGTATGCAAGGAAAATGGGTGTGTTTCCCAGAATGCCCTGGTATATGGCCCCTAGATAGAATTATGAATCAGAGGACACTGACACGATTAAGTCTAGAGAGAAGAAGAAGTTGGTATGTTTTTCTCCCTCTTTTGCTCTGAAAGCACCATACAGAGACATGACCCCCTTTTGGTCCCTGGCTCCCAGTGCACAGGCTTAAGGTTTCATTTTTGAAATGAAACCTTAAGTGATTGCCTTTGCTTCCCAGACTCTGCTAATTCACTTTCTTCATTTTATTCTCTAAACTAGAAGCATTTGTGATTTCTGGTTATTACCTGGAGATTGTCTCATAGTCCTGTGTTTGCTTCACCATCTTTTAATCATTGTATGATCAGATTTTCAAAATAAAATTGTTTTCATTGTCCTGGTTGAACTCACCAAATTAATATTCTTAGTACCAAAATCTTCCTGGAAATTCCAAGATGTGATTATGAAACTGGTTTTCTTATTTCTTTTGGTATGAGTGCAGTGATGATCTACTTTCAGACAGAAAACTCAGTATAGGGGATACTATAATGTGTGCCACGGAGCTGTTCCAATATGGTGGACCCTACGATGCATACCCCAGCTGCTACAGATATTGTTGGGTAATTCTCAGCCCCATCCAGGTTTTCTTCAGTTGTAGACAGTTGTGAAATACTGCAAAAGGTTACACTATTTCTATGAGTAGCTGACATGCAATGACTTATAAAATGATATATTAGGTTATTAAGTGTGAAATGTCTGATTTCCTTAAGTACTAAGTTTGACAGTTGATACCACTGACATTTCACTTTGACACTTTTTTTTCTATTGTAAAGGTACAGCCTATTCTTTCAAATGCAGACTTTGGCTTTTGATTATCTTTCAAATTTTTTAGAGAAATTTTTGTGAAACCATGGATAATTAAAAAATGAGTGTTATTTCCATTTGAATATGAGTTCCATTGTGGAGCCAATGCAGTACGAAGAGTTCCAAATATCAATGAAGTGTTTTGAAGAATGAAGCTAATGAATGCATGGTATTCATTGGTTTGTGAAGTTCCATTTTGGTTAATTTAATCTTAAAAATGAGGCATGTGGGTGACCTGAGACCAAGGTTGATAATGATGAGCTGAAAGCTATAGTAAAACCAAATTCATTTCAACTGACATGTGAATTAGCTGCAGGGTTCTACATTACTATTCAAACAATATTTGGAACTTTGGAAACAAATTGGCAAGATAAAGGCCCTAGACATACGGGTTTTGCATAAATTCAGTGAACATCATAAGGGAAGTAATCTCAAAGTTGATTTTTCTTTGCTATCAAGACATAAAAGCAAACCACTTCTACACCATATTGTTCTGTGTGATGAAAACTGGATTCTTTTTGACAATTGCAAAAGTTTGGCACAGTGGCTGGATAAAGATGAAGTGCTGGGAGATTAAAAATGGCGGCCGAGTAACAGCTTCCCAGCAACTGGGCATGGTGAATCTGGGGAGACAAGACTCCAGACATCTCTGGCCACTGGGATCTGCCTATGATCATCACTTTGAGGATACAGGGAGCCAGCAAGAAACTTCTGGACCACAAGAGGAGGACAAAAACACTGGAAAACTGGCAAGTGGCTGCGTGTGTTCAATTGACCTAATCACGCCAGCAACCGAGAGTACAAGCAGCAGTGAGACTGCAAACCAGAAAGGCCTTACCTGTGAACTATTTTAGTGTTCTTAGACTTGGCACTCAGTTGACCTGCCTTGGGGAAAGCTTGAGAAGGAGTATGAAGAACTTTGGGCCTTGTTGGGGGCCCCAGTCTGAGCCACTGAGCTTGGGCGCAGGAAGCCACTGTGTGAAAAAACTGCTCAGGCCAGTTCCGCCCTCAGGGTCCCAGAACAAGGATTGGACAGGACAAAGTAACCTAGTGACTGAGCAGCCTAAAGGTGGGGACTGAACTGCCTTACAGCCTTAATCCTTAGGGGCAGAGTGAGACAGTTTTGGCACACTGAAGCCTTGGGCTTTATCCCTGGGTAGAGTGCCGTGACGTCACAGCTCATAGCAACCTCAAACTCCTGGGCTTGGCACCACCCAGACCTCAATAAGAGCTGTGCAGTGACTCCAGACCGGTTACCCACACCCACCGGGCCTCCACATTCCCTGACTAGGAACTGCACACAACCCTGCGTTCCCCCCTCCTGTGTCCTCCCAGCCTCCACAATAGCTCGTTAATCTGGCCAGGGACTCTGGTAGCTGCGTGCCCTCTGGAGCCCTCCCTGCCTCTGCACAGAGCTCTTCTCCTGGCCAGAGACTGCTGGAGCCTTGGGTTCTCTGTGCCAAAGTCCCTGGGAGCCAGGCACTCCCAGAACCGTGCGCACCAGCCCCAGCCCTGTTGCTGAATCCAGGTGTGTCACACACTGGAGCTGCTTCCACAATCAGACTCCCTAGCTGGAGCAGCCACAGAGGAACTACACAGGGTCACTCCCTACAAAGATACAACAACAATAGAGTGATCCCACTGGGGTCTAATCTTGGAGAGACACCTCCCAAACTCTGAGGATGGCCAGAGGCAATGGTGAAAAACAATCATGAGGTGAAATCAATAGTAAAACTCTGAAAATATGAATAATCAGAGTAGATCAACTCCCCCAAGGATCAATGGGGCAGAAATAGCACAAGACTTAAAAGTAAGCACCATATCATTCTTTCAATTGATGCAGAAAAAGCTTTTGATAATATCCAGCATCCCTTCATGATCACAACACTTAAGAAAATTGGTATAGAAGGGACATTTCTGAAACTAATAGAGGCCATCTACAGTAAACCCACAGCCAATATCGTATTGAATGGAGTTAATTCGAAATCATTTTCACTTAGATCAGGAACAAGGCAAGGTTGCCCATTGTCTCCATTGCTCTTTAACATTATAATGAAAGTTTTAGCCATTGCAATTAGGGAAAAAAAGGTGATCAAGGGTATCCACATAGGGTCAGAAGAGATCATACTTTCACTCTTCGCAGACGATATAATTGTATATCTGGAAAACACTAGGGATTCTACTACAAAACTTTTAGAAGTGACCAAAGAATATAGCCATGTCTCAGGCTACAAAATCAACACCCATAAATCTGTAGCCTTTATATATACCAACAACAACCAAGCCGAACAAACAGTCAAGGACTCTATTCCTTTCACAGTAGTGCCAAAAAAGATGAAATATTTAGGAGTATAACTAACAAAGGACATGAAAGATCTCTACAAAGAGAACTATGAAATTCTAAGAAAAGAAAGAGCCAAAGATGTTAACAGATGAAAAAACATACCATGCTCATGGCTGGGAAGAATCAACATTGTTAAAATGTTCATACTGCCCAAAGCAATATATAATTTTAATGCAATACCTATTAAAGCTCCATTGTCATACTTTAAAGATCTTGAAAGAATAATACTTCATTTTATATGAAATCAGAAAAAACCTCGAATA
>CAUYPK010084453.1:0-32564 GCA_963574355.1 Loris lydekkerianus
ACTCTATTCTTGGAAGCATGAAAATATGAAGGAAATAGACCAATACTTGAAAGCACACCTCCTTCCTAGACTTAGCCAAAATGAAGTGGAAATGTTGAACAGATAAAGTTTTGAAATAACATCAACTATACAAAATCTCCCTAAAAAGAAAAGCCCAGGACCAGATGGCTTCACATCAGAATTTTACCAAACCTTTAAAGAGGAACTAGTACCTATATTATTCAACCTTTTCCAAAATATAGAAAAGAAGGAATACTACCCAACATATTCTATGAAGCAATCATCACCAGGATCCCCAAACCAGGAAAAGACCCAACAAGAAAAGAAAATTATAGACCAATATCTCTAACGAATATTGATGCAAAAATATTCAGTAAGATCCTAGCAAACGGAATCCAGCAGCACATCAAACAAATTATACACCATGACCAAGTGGGTTTTATCACAGGGTCTCAAGGCTGGTTCAATATACATAAATCTATAAATATAATTCAGCACATAAACAAATTAAAAAACAAAGACCATATGACTCTCTCAATTGATGCAAAAAAGCTTTTGATAGTAGGTGTTTGGTTTCCATTTCAATAAAAATGTTGACTTATGAAACAAAAATATTTAATATTTATAGATGTAATTTATTTTGTTCATGACTACTAATGATTCCTATAGCTTATATGCAAGCTGTTTGCTAAAGTGACATGCAATTAGTTAATGAAAAATGAAAGCTAAATATGACTCCTCTGTATAGTACCATTAACTACTTGTGAGTTGTTGAACCAGATGCTGCCCAAGGTCCTTTGCAGCTATAACACTCTATGAAACTAGGAATTATTATTTTTTATGGCACACTCAAATTGTCTCATGTCAACCAGTGATCATTAGCCAAAAGGGAAATGATAGAACAGTAACTTGTTGATTATTTATCTCTTTGAGATGCTCAAAATGTTCTAGAAAATTTCACATTAATTTTTGAAAGAAAAAAAAGAAGATGACTTTATTCTAAGAGCTGATCAGAAGTGATTTTATAATCAGTTTAGTAAGGGAGTGGATAATATTGTAATTTTGTCATTATTTCAGAAAGTTCTTTAGTAAAGCTGCATGAGATAATCTCAATTTAAGTTCTGTTTATATTTCCTATTTTCTTACTCTCTCCTCACCCTTGCAATCAACCACTGAATATATAAAAAACAAGCAAATAATGCCCATCACTTTCAATGTAAAGTTCTTGATACTTTCATGCAAAACAGGTAAAATTTAGAGTTGATTTTCATTCAACCAACATATCAAAGCTTTAATGAATGACAGTGGTTCATAATGCCACTTGCCATCATCATGCTACTCACCTCATTGACCTGAATTATTTTCTTACCACATAACAATGAACAGTGGATCCACCCACTTTTAATCATTGACTTGACATCACTCAAATACCTAAAAAAAAAAAAAATCTTCCATTTCTCTTTCTTGTAGCACATCCAAGTTTGAAGATAGTGTTTTCTATGACAAATAGTAATTTTATGCAAGCCCCATTACCCGTCCAGAACAACCCATCTGCAAAAACACACTTAGTCATGCCAGTTTGTTGTGAATAGTTTAAGAGTATAGCAGAAAGTTCCCACAGAAGGAAAAAATGATAACCTGTGCTGTTTCCCTGGGTAACTATGGGGTTCAGAATTCTTCCTCATACTAAGCTGCAAATGGACTAGGTGGGTGTAGGTGCCATTATACATTATGGCCTCATTATACATTATACATTATGGCCTCATCATCAAGAAATTTACTAAAATACTTCAATAACAATTTTGGCCTGAATCAAATTTCTTAGAAGTGTGTATTATTTAAATCCTGTTCTCTTCACCACAACCCCCTGAAAAATATAAAGTTACCACTAAAATACTGTACTGTGCCTTGCAGGGGTATCCAACCTGTGGCCATGTGCCACATGCAGGTTGTATGAAGCCTTTTTTGCTTATCTGTGATGGCAAATATCACAAAAATTACACATGGACCCTGCCCCCTCTTTTCTCATCAGTTTTCATTAGTGTTTCTGCATTTAATGTGTGGCCAAGACAACTCCTTCTTTTTCCAAGGTGTCATGGAGAACCATGTAAGATTTAGAGCAGGGGTCCTCAAACTGCGGCCCACGGGCCACATGAGGTGGTGTGAATTGTATTTGTTCCCATTTTGTATTTTTACTTCAAAATAAGATATGTGCAGTGTGCATAGGAATTTGTTGATAGTTTGTTTATTTGTTTGTTTTTAACTATAGTCCTGCCCTCCAATGGTCTGAGGGACAGTGAACTGGCCCCCTGTTTAAAAAGTTTGAGGATGCCTGATTTAGAGGAACATACTTTATAAATTTGCAATTGACTTCTGTTCTTTGTATTTCTTTAAATGATACTCTACTGTGCCATTCACTGCTTTAGAGGCATCCAGTTCCTAGTACAAACATAAACTCATAGTTTAGAACAAATCTTTACCTCAGTGTTGGGAAGAGATCACTTCAATCAGCTCTTTCTTCTTCTTCTCATGCAATGTATTTGCAATGTATTTCAGTGATTTGCCTAAGTAGCTATGAGCTCATGCATCTCTAAAATGCTGCACATGTCACACTCCCTTCAACACTTCTTTTCCCAAATTGATGGACGTCTTGTATATTTAGATCTTTTTTCAAACTTACAATACTCAGAACTTCCTGAGTCTGATGTTAAAAACTAAAGAAAGAAACTTATGTAGGGATGTGAGGCATGTTTTCCTCCCCTTTAAAGGACACAAGCCCATTTGTTTGTCAGAAAAGACCCATACCCTATGACCTTGATACTGACTGGAGGCTCTGTCAAATCAAGTACAACCAAAGATTCCCAAATTGCGTATTCACACACTTCTCCAAGGGCCAGTTCAGATACTACTTTATTTATAGAGTTTCCTTCCTGAATATACAGGGAAAAGACTGGTGGGAGAGAGGTATAAGCCAAAGTGGTCCAACAAAAGTAGAAGGGTTTTTAAATTTTTTCTTTAAAAATTAATGTGAATTTGCCACTCCACTCTGACCATAATATGCATATTATTTTTAATACATAATGTTTTGATTATCAATAAATAAAAATAGCAATGACATGATATTGAATCTGTCTGTTCAGGATAGGTGGACTGAGATGAAGCAAGCTGGGCTGGCATCCAGCTACAGCATCCTCTTTCACTTGATTTCACACTATTTTGTGATATTTACATGTACCTACATATATATGAACACAAATGGCAATAATTTTTAAAAATTCTTGTTGGGCTATTTTAGGGAAAGCCACTGCATCTTCACAGCCATGATCCTGCCAAAGAAAGGGCAGAGAGCTTGATCTTCATAGTTGAAATTTGAGCAACAGTATCTTCTTACAAGGTCAGATCATGTGTGCCTTATTACGAAATTGAAATTTCTGTGGTACATTTTGTTCCATCTCAAAGAAATATTCATCAAAACCCCTTTCCAGTAAACAAAAATTCTTGTAATTATGTTCTGTAATTAATGTTTATTCAGACATTTTCATCAGCTGTGAAGGAATAGATTCCCATAAACCTCAGAGTCCAGTATATCAAGTATATCAATTCTTTTATTCAACTCCCAAATTTCAAGGTCAGTTATACTATGTCAGATGATGTAAAATCATTTAGAGTTCTATAATATTAATGTTGATTGAAAGATTCTGGGAAAAGGAGTCAATATGGTCAGATACTTTTTATCATAAGGGTGAGAACTAGATTCATTCTTAGGTTTTTCCCTTTTGCTATGTCTTATCTTCTCCAATTCAAGAGACATCCACATAGCAAGGTAAGTCACCTTCCCCTGCACGTTCTCCATGCTAAGTCAATATAATAATAATGAGGCAAGGGACAGCTAAAATTTATGATATGTTTACTATGATCCAATGATGTGTGATTACTTTGTACACATTGTCTATTTAATACTTTGAGCAACTCTACTTAGTAGGTATTATAACTACCGACATTCTCCATATGAAAAATCTTAACATCTGAAGATAGAAACAGAATCCTAACTCAGGCTCTCCAGAACTCAAACTGTAACCATTATGCTCCATTGCATCCATCTGTTTAGAAGAAAACACTTTCAAAGTTACTTCGCATTTCATGACACATTTGATGAGTTACAAATAATTTAACGTACAAGCAGTCCAAACAGTCCAAACGTTCCTCTTTCTCCTTTCCCTGGGTGCTGGAAAAACTTCTGGCTTTGTTTGCTTAGGTGTTTTCTGTCCTTCCAGGAATTCCTTCCTCCTCAATCATCTCTTGGGCTTTTGTTAATGAGAGAAAAGAAGAAAGCAAGGCGTGCCCAGGTGGGGTCTAGAAGAGTATTTCTGAAATTTTTGAATGGAGAAGAAAAAGAACATCTACAGCTTACAAAAGTGGTTTACAAAAAAGAAACAAAAATTTGATGCTGTCCTATATCTCTTTATTTTGTTTCATAAACACAAGAAATCATTTTTCTGATCAAATCATTTTGTGATTCAAATCACTAATCATTTTGTTATTCAAAAATACAAGAAATTACTTTTGATTGCTGGGAGTATGTTCTGGGACCACACTCTGACTGGGATACAACTGTGAGGGTTATTTTATAAGAAAGATTTCTTAAAAGAAAACTATTCAAACCATTGTGTTAAACAAATATCTTTTAACACCTTGTACACACCAGAAAAAGCAAGAGGTCAACCCTTTGAGTATGGTGCTTCAGTATGTAACTATTATGACTGCTTTTGGGGAGAGAGCTGATGGCTTTCATGGGAAGTTTTTCATATTTTACATTTTTCCCATTTGGGCTAAGTTTTGGGTGCTTTTCCCCTTTACTTATTGAAACACTAAACATGTATTAAATTAGCATGGCTTCTGTATGGCAGGCATCAATGTAAATATAGAACTTAGGGATAAGTATTAATATATCTTTTTATGCCCCATATTAAAGAACTAGTCTTACCTTAGTTTTTCAAACAGATGTTCAAGAATATACACATATTAGGGCCACAATAAAATGCATCATCTGAACATTCAATAAGGGCAACTCTTTGAATCCGTTTCTTTGTGATTCCCAAAGAGCCAGATCTATAACAGAGTATCACTGACTTTTTTTCCTTTCCCTTGAGATTCACTTTTCCTATAATTCTGAAATTGACATTGAAGGAGGCATCAAGCAATTTTAGTTGTCACTATTTACTGTGAAGCAACTAGCAGAGGTGTCCAAGCATTTGGGTTCTCTGAGCCACTTTGGCAGAACAAGAGTTGTCCTAGGCCACCCACCATTAAACCCATTAAACACTCAAACACTAATGAAAGCTGATGAGACAAAAAAAAAAAAAAAAAAAAAGTCTCTGCATCATTTTCATGATAACTGCCACCACAGATAAACATAAAAGCATTCACATAATTCATATGCAGCCCACAGGATGTGGGTTGGACACCCCTGACATTGATTCTGTTTGTGTCCCCCTTCCTTACTTTGTGAGCATTCATTTTTACATACTGAAGGCTGCTTACTAGAAACACCTGCAGCTGTCTTCTGGCGATCTTTCTGGCTGTGGGAGCACCCAGCTAGAGGGTAGGACAAGCTGCTAGTTCCAAAGAGTAACAGCTCATGGACACACTTACAAATATGACTAACGGAAGCAATAATTAAATGCCCTACTCTTTTGGTCCCTATCTCATGCTGGGATGTGCTCTGTACTATACACCCCAAGATTTCCCAGCAGGACTGCACCCTGGTAACTGGCTTATAACATATGCTTTCCCTTTGTTGGTCTCCTTCATTTTTTTTTTTGGCTCATTTTTCCACTTGCCAGTGCTATCTCCAAGGATCACTTCCTAACTTAACTAGTTAGAGTCAAATTTTCACTGTAGGTTTGGATTCTAGAAGAATTCAAATTGAGACACTACCTATATGTATAATTTTTCAAACTAAATTTGATTGATTGATTGCAATTGCAGAAGGAAGATTAACATATTTATAGGTACCAGTGATGTTTCATGTAATCAAAGGTTTCTAAATGTTACTTTGTAATGGAATTAATTTAATTTTAATTAATCAAGGAGTGTGAGTGTGGTGGGGTCCTGACGGCCTGGTGAAAAATCATACATTTACACTTCCACAATTTGGTATTTTCAGATAATCCTTATGGCATAGACCAGGCATCCTCAAACTTTTTAAACAGGGGGATAGTTCACTGTCCCTTAGACCCTTGGAGGGCTGGACTGTAATTTAAAAAAAAACAAACAAACTATGAACAAATTCCTATGCACACTGCATATATCTTATTTTGAAGTAAAAAAACAAAGCGGGAACAAATACAGTCACACCACCTCATGTGGCCCGCAGTCCGCAGTTTGAGGACCCCTGGCATAGACTAATGACATCAGCACAATCTTTTTACTGGTGACACAATCTTTTTACTGTTCATAGTGACAATTCTGCATTATAAAATAGCACTGCCTACCCCCATACCAAACAGGAACTATACACATTGTTTCTGCATTGGGTTTCTACTTTCATTTTTCCATGCATGCAATAAAACTTTTTAAATAATTCAAAAACTTAGAATGTCAACCTCTGATCTCTAGTAAGACTGACAGTCTAAGGAGATGCATTGCTTTGACTTTGGCATCTAATATTCCCAAAGCTTCACTAGAACTCTCTGGGATGTGCACAGCCAGCTAGAGAAGCACTGACTTAAGACAATCCCTGGCTCTTCTCACACGGTGTCGATCTGCATTCAAAATGAGTAAGCTTTTCAAACTTATATTTGAAAATACTCAAAAATATTCAAAATACAAAAAGGTTTCAAAGTTTTACATGGGTAGCTGGAAATTGTACTTCATTTTATGTATTTGTCAGGCACCTTTCTTTATCTTCTTAGTCTGTAAAGTAAAAAACACTACCCTACATGGCATTCACGGAAAATAAAATTAGTAAGTAACTCTTTTTTTCTCATAAAACATTTTTATATCGATTACATATTAAATCAATAATGTTTTGGATATATTGGATTAAATAAATATATAATTAAAGTTAATTTCACTTGCTTTATACTTTTTAAATGTGGCTACCAGAAAATTAAAATTACCTTGTGTGGCTTGCATTATTTTATTATTTATTTATTTATTTTTATTGTTTCAGGTTAATTGAGGGTACACAGAATTAGGTTACACTGTTTGCATTTATTTATAACTTACTTTATAAGGCCCCCTTATAATTGTGTCCTGCCCCCAAGAGGTGAGTCATACACCCTAACATTGTGCCCCTTCAGTGGGAGCACAGCATTCCCTCCCTCCTCCCCTCTCCCCTCTCTCTTGTTCCCCCACATCCCCAACTAGAATTGATTTGAGTTTTTCTCTTATGTAAGTGTGTATTAGATCATCGACTGACTTCATATTAGAATTGAGTACACTGGATTCTTACTTCTCCATTCTTCTGATACTTTACTAAGAAAATCATTTTATCATAAGGACATTTGCACTAAACCGTTTATAGCAACTCTTTATTAATCTTCCTCAATCTCCACCAATTTAATCTTTCTAGGTCCCCTCCCCCTCTATGTTGAGTTCTATGGCAGATGTGATTATTCAGATGATCAATAGGAGCATTCACAACTGATAAACCTCCCCCAAGAGGCTCAGAGCACATGTTGAGCACTAGTCGTCTTCATACTCAGGGAATGGATGGTTAAGAATAGCTGCGGTAGGCAGAAACCTCGTGACCTTGGTGCATTGACAAAAATCCACTGAAAGTGGCTATCAGAGAAGATTGCAATAATTATTTGTAATTAGGATTTTGTTTATTTGTATACAGAACACCTGTGGGCACTTAAAAATTGCTCCTTTCTCTAAATTAGAACTAATTGATCAACACCCAAGTGCACATTTGGTTCTAAAACTCAATAGAAAGCAAGCAGGTATGAGGGGGCAGGAGGGAAGGGATAAATTCACACCTGGGTGAAGGAACCACTTATACCTTTGACTCAAACTGTACAAAAGCAATTCATGTAACCAAAATATTTGTACCCATCTAATAGTCTGAAATTTTAAAAGTTGCTCCTTCCTCTCCTAAAAGGGCATCATGGAGGTGTCTGTAGTCCCAGCTGCTCAGGAGGCTGGGACAAGAGGATCTCTTGAGCCCAAGAGCCTGAGATTACTGTGAGCTATGATGCCACTGCACTCTATCCCAGAGTGACAAAATGAGACTCTGTCTCAAAAAAAAAAAAGAAAAAAATCCATCTAATTTCTATTTATACTGTTAATTCACATTTGCTAAAAAAAAAAAAAAAAAAACCTGGAGTATTTACCTGGTCTTTTATTTGTTAAATAAAATTTTACCTTTTTTCTTCTCCTTTGAAATAATGAGATTTACTAGACTAAGGATTTAAAAGAAACCTTGTTGGAGGTTAAATTTTGCTCCTCTCCCCCCCCCCCCCAAGTTCATATGTTGGAGTCTTAGTCTCTAGTACATCATAATGTGATCTTAATTGGAAATAAAATATTTACAGAGGCAATCAAGTTAAAATGAGATTATTAGGTGAGCCCTAATCCTCTATGATCAGTGCTTTTATACAAAGGAAAAATCTGGACGGAGACATTCACACAGGGAGAACACAGCGTGAACATCAAAACAAAAACTGGGTTATGTGTCAACAAGTCAAAGAACACCATTGATTGCGGCCAAACCAACAGAGGCCAACAAGAGAGGCAGGAAGCAGATTCTTCTCACAGCTCTCCAAAGGAGTCCACCCCGCTGTCACTCTCACCTCAGACTTCCAGCTCTTAAAGCTGTGAGACAGTAAACTTCTGCTGTTTAACCACCCAGTTTATTATACTTTATTATAGCAGTCCTCATAAATGTATATATACCTACCAGTGGGCTCTTCTTCCTGTCTCTTTAGAGTGGTGAACTTGAAGGATGAGCCTCAGACTAGACATACAGAGACCTGTGCTCTGAAGCCACACTCATCCACAGCTGACTATAGGAACTTGGATACATCATTTCCTTGCTCCAGATCTCATTTTCACTGCCTGCAAGAGGGTAGTACCATACAACTAAAAAATTCTAAAATGTAAAAATTGGGACACATTTAAGAGAGAATTTTTGTAGATTCAGTTGTTTCATCTGCTATGCAGACTTAGGAAACAATGAGTTAACACATGACTCTACATATTGCAAGAGTTTCTTCACGTTAAAACTAAATTGAATACAAATTTTCTTTATTGATGAGTTTCTTCCCTCCTTTAAACACAATTCTGTTTATTAAATTTAATCTATAATCTGAGCCCAAGGGCAGGTAATCAGTACTGACCCAAATATTCTGGACCAGCTTCAAGATGGCCAGAAGTGGCCGTGACCTTTAAGGGTATCTAATTCAGTGTAATGAAGCTGCCACTGAAATGACCAGGGGGAGGAAATTTCTCATCTCCAATCTCATGGCATCATTTGCTAAGCAGTTATACGTGTGGAGTGCACAGAGTTGTTTTTTTTTCTACAAGCTTGAAAATCAGCCTCCACTGTCAGGAAGCAGAAATGTTGAAGAGTGTGGGGAATTTTTCTTTCTTTTGGGGATCTTGGGTCTCTCTTTCAAGAAATAATAATAGGCCTCTTACGATACATATAATTATCTCATGAAAGTGAACTTTATTACCTATTCGTGATATAACTAGAACTCTTCATTATCTTTATCATCTATGTATCATATAACTTTATTATCTATCTATTCTGTGATAGAACCCTTATCTATCATGACTGCACATAAATTACGACCTTTTTTAGCATAGGAAGGAAAAAATTAAAAATCTAGGTGAGTACAACTAGGAAAATGTCTCCTAAACAGACAGGTAAATAAAGTTTTAGGTTGTAAGTGACTGGTTGGGGCAAGAGCTGAATGTATTTAGTTCAGGTAACCACTTCAGCTTGACTGAAACAATTGTTTCAGTGCTTGGCCAAATAGCCTTTTATGTTGCAATCAAGTAATAGATGCAAGATGGACAAGTAACAAAGAAAAAGAGCTTTCAGTCAACATGGACTAAAATCCATTATTGTGGTATGTACACTGTGCCAGGGACCTGTAAACACATCTTCATTGATCCCACAGAAAGATAGAAATATCTCCCCTTGTACGGCTCAATTAAGGCCCTTTTCACAAAGGTAAAGTGCAAACAATATTGAAGAAGCAGAAAGAGACTGACATTACAGTCAAACAGTAAATAATGGTCGGTCTCAGGAAACCTATCTATAACATTTCAAATTCCTGTCAGCTCAGATGAAATGTATAACCTCTCTATCGCCACCTCAGATCAGAACATGGGGGGGCTGAACATTCCTCTCATTGCCACCCCCATTTTACCAACTGACCAAATCAATAAGGGAAAAAAAAGAGAATCTCATTTTACAGTTTTGCATTTTCATGGGTATCTCCGTGGCTAACCCTCTGAAAAAGATCTCATCTGTGAAGGTCAATAATTCATTCCCCCCACCCCCACCCCAAACCTCCACATTTAGGATCTGTTGCCATTTATGTGAACACATTTTGTTGGTTATAAAATGGGGGGGAAATTAACATTCAGTGGAAGTAGAACTGGGTTTTCCTGCCAATTTGAAGTTTTATTAGAATTGCCCACTGCATCAATTTTAAACTTCCACTTTCATTTATGTTTAAATACTTGTAATTAGGAGAAGCTATTTGGGAGCTGTAGACACCAATAAATAGTTTGTATGGGTTTCTAAAAAGGTTGGCAGGATAGTCGGAAGCTCAGCATAGTTTATACACAGATTCATCTGTTATGTAAATCTTCATCCATAATCATTATTTCTCCATTATGGCTAATCAGCATTCCAGGAAGAGGAAAAGCAAAAAGAATTGGAAATGTCTTAAAAACAATTGCTCTTACACCTGCAAATTCTTTAACTTTTGCCATCCACTGACTAGACATTTAAACCTTTATTCCTTTTAAGTGTCTGCTAGAAATGAATATTGCACAATTATAAACAATGTTCTTATTTAGATACAGAAGAGGCAAATAAGAAACAAATTGGATTACCCTTTTATACCACTTATTATCCTACATCTATCTTTTCCCTCTTTTTTCCCCAAACATAAAATTCCACAGAAAACAAAGAGTCACTTAACTCAGGATGAGATGTAGGTTATGCCTTAGTGTAAGGAACAGACCTAAGGTGATACTTTCAATACCTGGGATCCTAGTGTAGGAAGTGTTAATGAGGTGCTAACACAGCTGCTGGCATGGTTCTTTGATGTAGATTTATAATCAGTGTCTCAAGCAAATACTCAGCAAAAAGCAATGTACAATTCCATCTTTAGGACTCCAGGAAAAAGCATATTACAACAAAACCAAACCCAGTCAGAAATAAACTGAATGCTCACCCAGTGTTCTACATATTCCCCCCACATTTCATGTAAGGTTCAAGAACTTGGTGTTCTTTTTATCAACAAGATGCTTATTGATCTCCGGTTAGATAGTAAGCCCTTGTGCTACCTGTGGTTAGCTTGTATTTGAAAACCCAAGCCATCATACTTGCATAAATTTAAGTCCTTTTCCGGAATGTGAGATCAAAATAATTTTTTTAAGGCCCTGGAACAATGAAAAGCAATATATATATTCTAGAATTTACATGCACTCAACTAAAACTTGTAGAAAAATTATACATAAATACTGAATATATTAAATGTTTTCTTCAGATACCCTGGTTTAATTTCTTTCTTTTGAGGAACTCAAGTCTTTCCTTCAGAAATAATAACAGGCCTTTTATTGTCTATATAATTATGTGATTAAGGTGCAACTGGAACCCAAGAAATCATTTCCCTGATTTCATTCTCTGCTGGGTGAACATTTTCCCAGCCTCTATGATCTCCAGCCCTTTGACTTCAACTTTCAAAATCCAACTGTCCTCCAAGTTCCAGCAAAAAAATTTGTTCCCTTTATAGTCTCCTTCCTAATTTTCCATCCAGAAATTTTTTGTTGTTGTTGTTAGATGCCCCCTAATAACCTATACTTATCATATCTTTAATTGAACAAGCTTATTTAAACCTGTGGCTCATCCTCACTGCAAGAGCTGTGTTTTCTTTCTTTTCATGGCTACCCATAGCACTTAACAAGCTACTATAAGCATAATAGTTTAAAACAAATACCTACTGAACTGAATCAGGCATGTATACAATGTTAAACCAGAAAGGAAAGGGACCCCTCAATTTTAATTCAAGCTGCAAAAAGTTAGCTCAAAATGAAGGTTTCCATGAAAGGTTATATCAATAATAGTAGTTTTATAAGTAGAAAATATTTGGCAAAATCACCCTAAATTTGTTCCCAAATTTTCTAACAAGAGTTTAATTTTGAATGCTCCAATTTAGAAAGAAACTGAGTTGAACTCTAAAACTTAAAATTCTCAAAAATGAACCCATTTATGATGGTTTTATTATGAGTAAAACAGAAATAACTCCTAGAGGGAATAATATTTGTTGCCTATATGTGTGTATGTATCATGGTTGATAATCTATCTTTATTAAAATTGGTCCTGAAGAATGGGAAGAGTTTAACTTGCAAGTGAGCTAAATGGCCCCACGTTTAGGGATCCAATAGCCAGAAACTATGCAGAGTTCCAAAATATAAATCCTGTTTCATCACTTTGCTGGTCTGCAGCCTAAAAAAATCTCTCAGCCAACTATTGTCTCATTTCTCTCTTTGCATTGACATGTGCCTTGAACAGCATTCCAGGTCTGAAACACCAACCCATTTGCTTTCCCTCAATTTAAAACTATTTTAAAGTCCATCTTTAGGAAGCTTTTTTCAATAAACTAAGAAGCCAACCACTAAAGATGATTTATGGCACCTATTTCCTAGACTAGTAAGACTTAAGATCTAAGAATTAAAGAGGATATAAAGAGCTGATGGGTTGGCTAACTCTTTCCAGTACATAGTAAGTGACAAGCACTGCTCTGTCATTCAGAAGACAGAGGCACTTTGGTGTCATCCTCACCAAAGTGGAGGATGGAGATTTGTCTTCTCAGAACAATATTAAATTAATCAACACAAAATTCACAGAATAATGGCTTAAAATTTACTTTTTTCTTTTTTCTTCCCTTTCTTTTGCCCCTCCCCCTCTCTCCCTTCCTTCCCTCTCTGTTTCTCTCCTTTCTGCCCTCTCTTTTTCTCTTTCTCTCTTTCCCCATCCCTCTCTCTCCCTTTTTCCTTTTCCCCCTTTCTTTCTTTCCTCCATGCCTACAAGAAAATGAAAGAAATAGCTCCAAATAACATAAAACCTTGGCATTCATGTATTTTGCATTCAAGGTTTCAACTATCTGTAGACAACCCCGGAGACCCATGACATGCTACAACGTATAATTTTGCTAGAATGGAGAGCAGGAATGAATCCTGGGCTAGAGAGTAAGTCTTCACACTCTACCAACAGATTCCTCTCCATGTAGCTGGTTATTTTGTACAAATTTGTGGAAAATATTTATTCTACTTTTCTGGATGTAAATTTGTAACATTCTAAATCCTTTGTTGTCATTTCAACAAGGTTCACAGCATCTTGACCAGAAGTTGATCCCATCTCAAGAAGATGCAATTCCTCATACTTGGAGTTTTATCATGAGATGTGAACAATTCAGTGACATCATCAGGCTTCACTTCCAATTCTAGTTCTCTTGCTATTTCTGCCACATCTGCAGTTACTTCCTACACTGAAATCTAAACTCATCAAAGTCATCTATTAGGGTTGGAATCAACCTCTTCTGAACTTTCAGGATATTTTAATATTTGACCTCCTCCCATGAATTATGAATGACCTTAATTGAATCTAGAATGCAATTGCAAAATTGCACACAAACTTCATGAACACCCTGTATTATATGAATAAAATACCATGTTTAATATATCTAAAGAATCTTCGAATCTTAGAAATAGAGTAAAATAATAAGCCAAAAAGGACAAAACAGATTTGAGGAAAAAAAAATAGGACTTCTGTATATAAAAACATAATTAAAGTCTTCCAAGTTCATTGCCCACCAGATTTCTAATTGTTCTCTAAACATTCCCTGAACTTTCTTGTCTCTGTTGTTTTGCTCCCACTACTGTCCCATTTTGAATTATGTTTTTCTATGTCCATGGATTAAGACTTGGTTACAATGCCAACTCTTCCACTTAGTCACCGAAGACATTCTTCAAAATTAAAGTCAAGGCCAGGCTCGGTGGCTCACTCCTGTAATCACAGCACTTGGGAGGTTGAGGCGGATGGATTGCCTGAGTTCACAGGTTTGAGACCAGTCTGAGCTGGAGCAAGAACCCCATCTCTAAAAATAGCCGGGTGTTGTGGCACATGACTGTGTTCCCAGCTACTCGGGAGGCTGAGGCAAGAGAACCGCTTAAGCCCAAGAGTTTGAGGTTGCTATGAGCTATGATGCCATGGAACTCTACCAAGGGTGACAAAGTGAGACTCTGTCTTAATAACAATAATAATGATAAATTATTCATATGGGTCTCCATATTTTGTTTACGCATTATATTTGACACTGAGAATGCCTTCTATTCATTATTGCTTGGCTTATTTGCCCAATTAGATTACAAATGACTTGAAGGTGACAGGTCATGGTAGAGCCAACCTTATCCTACCTGTCTGAGCATCTTAACCAGAACAGATATTCAATATGTGCTGATTGAACAGATTGGAGCTAAAAATTCTTTTATCCCTATAATGTTCTTCAATCTATAGACACAGAAACTTAAGCAATGAGCATCAGTTGCCTAGTTCTCGATTTTCCTAATTCTGACTGTGCATTATGTATAAAAGTGAACCTAAAATTGTTTCCCCTGTAATATTTGATATTTCCAATCCATTTCCATTAGATTTATTATAGTAGGAGACTCATATTCTTTCTTGCATCAGATTAAGTCCAAGAAGTTCTCCTCAATTTATGACAAGGAATTATCATCATCATTATTATTACTGATATTATTATATTAATGACAAAAACATCTATTTAAAACCAATTATGTTAAATGTATTTAAGGGGATTTTTCATCAGCAGCACAAGTTACTGAATTAAATTATATCTGAAAAAAAATATTTTTGTAGTATTAGGAAGAGGTGAGTGACTTGGATTAGATCCTTCTTGGGGAATCTAGAAGACTTGGAACTAAAATGTAGGTTATTTATAGTTTGAACAATAATGGAAAAGGTTTTAAACAGAGAAAGGAAAAAAGAAAAGAGTTAAGTAGAAAACATGAATAATAAAATAAAGAGAAAGGATGAAAAGGCAGCTACAGGGGGAATTAAAGATGGTAAATGTCTTAGCAAAAGGGGACTGCACACTGAAAAACAATGTGGATAGACTTATATATATCAGATAAACAACCGACCAGTCTTTAATGTTCTCTTTGTTTTGGATAATATGAAAATGGTTTCAATTTTAAAAAAGGAAATTTGGCATGAAAGGGTTCTGTAACATGGCCTGGCCACTTACGGGATTTAGGATAAAAAATGTAAACCAGCTGTGATATTGAGGTTTAAGAATCATCTGTTGTCCATATTCAGTAGCTTTTCCCATGGAATTACAAAAAGAATTGTATGATGGATTGTCTACATCCCAATTATGTAATTACACAGTAGAAAAGAACAGCTGAAGAGGAGCCATTTCATCCTTGAGTCCAATGCCTGGGCAATCTGTGCATATAATGGATGGAACTCTCGCTACACGGCGAACCATAATTTTATTATGAAAGAATGAAATGTTGGTTTTCATATAGGATTAGAATATGTATGTTCAAGCTAGTAGAAATAAAATTAGAACTAAGATAAAGCTTCGACCTGAACATCAACCAAATCCGAATGAGTTATTAAGATTTTAATATATTCTTAGGGGAAAAAATATGTTCTTGATGTAATTCCCCTGCTCTTCCCAAGTGCATCCAGTCTCAAAGCAGGAATATCAGAGTGCATTCCAGCAGATAAAGATATTAAAGGTGAAAGCCAAAATTTTCTAGGTGTGAACCTCATAGAAGTCTCTGAACCTAATGGAAAAATCTTAGTGCTGAGCTCAGAGCAGGTAATCAATCATCTATTTTATCAACTATTTCTGCGCCCTTGGTGTCAAGGGAGGTTATATAAAACCTCCTCGCACATTTGCAAGCTCCACCACCCTGAAAACATGACATAATGGAAAATATTATTTACAAAGTGTTGGAGGAGGAGTACAGCAGGGAGAAATTACAAAGGGTACAAAGTAGGTAGCAGAAGCCACTTGATGAAAACTAGCAGCATGTGACTTTCCAAGACACCTGTGGCAGAAACATTTGCTAATTTTAATTCTTAATCTTCATTAAAAATCACAATGAACACAAGAGATATTTGGGTAGGTAGTAAACAGAGAAGGAGAAATTGACAAAAAATAAATAGAAGTGAAATAAATACTGGCAAAAATCTGTTGCTTCCTCTTTCTAGGGTAAAACATCTTGAGCCCAAGAGAATAGGAGCTATTTTTGCCTTCTCTGTTCATTTTCATTCTTTATAACTTGGCCCTTCTCTGTTGTGTGTGTGGGGTTTCTGGCCAGCCAGCAACACTCCCCTTGCAGAGCCTGTGTCTTTGCTTACTGCAGCAACACGTCTTTCACTGCTACCACATGTGACACGCTTAGGCTTGGAAATGGATTTGGAATTTAGTCCTGGGCCACTGGTACAAATTGCAGGGAACAGCTTGCTCAAACTCTGGGGGAAAGATGCTGACTTACAGTAATTGATAAGGTCATTCCTGCTGGATGATCCTCCAATGGAGAAAAGGTAGCTGCTGTGCTTAGTAGAGAACTGGGAACATCAGTTCCAGAAAAAAATGGCTTCACATTTCACATGACATCCAAGAATTATATCACTCCCTGTAGTCCACCATATAATAAGAAGTCTGTAGCTTTCATTCTGTAAAAATTATTAATCATTTGTGGCTGAAAAATGAATCAGTGAAGTTAACCTACATTGTCAGGTTTGATTTATCTGGAGGTAAACAACATTCTAAGAGGATTTAGTGGGCTAGTGTTTAGTAAAAGGGTATGTCCAGGTCGTGGCACTACATAGATTGAATGTCCAAACATTTAAAAGTTCTTTCATCATTGGACTGAATGCAAAAATGACAGCCATCACTTGGTGACCTTAGAATGTCCCAGCTATTTGTAACGGACTTTTAGTAGTGAATCTAACCTCCCATCAGGCTGGGGTTAAATAAATGACAAGTTATTTTTCTGACTTTAACATTAATATTGAGCTGCCCTGTTATAAATATGTTCTTCTGAATAGAACATTCAATTAATATTATTTGGAGGAGTATGTGAAGGAAGAAAAAAGAGAAAAGCAAAAAAGAATTATTTTTTGTTTCCTTTTCATTTTATCTCATTATATTAGTGTCTCTATACCTCATAATATTTTTCTGTCAATACAGAGATTGTTACACTAACCACCTGTACTAGACAAGCACCTGCCTCAAAAATGTAATTTTTAGCAAAGATTTAAATTGCAAACTAGAATTCCAAGGCCCCCTGCCAAAACAAACTCACTGTTCTTTTAAAGAGTATGTTGTCTCCCAAGAAAGATTTTCCTGTACAATACTCTGTATTTTGACTTACTAGAAAATCTTTCTCTTTCTCTCACTAATTTTTTTCCTCCTTGTCAGCTGGTTCAGGGAAATATCTTTATCAAGATCTTAAACAACCAAGTGGGAGGACCCTTTCAAATTCTTAGGGAAAAGAAAAACTTCTCTTAAGCATTAACTCACCCACATTTTAGGGATCAATTTGTTCCTCATATAGTAGGAACTTGCCCATTACTTACCCATTAGAGATACCTTTCAGGATCCCCAGGGGATGCCTGAAACCACTGATAGCAGTAAACCCTGTCTATACTATAATTTTTTCCTATACATGTATACCTATGGAAAAGTTTAATTATAAGTTAGGCACAGTAATCTTGTGCTTTGGGAACGTTATTAAGTAAAATAAGAGGTCCTTGAACACAAGCAATGCATACCAGTTGATCTGATAACCGAGACGGCTACTCAGTAACTAAGGGTTGGGTAGCACAGACAGTGTGGGTACAGTAGGCAAAGTGAGCGGGATTCACATCCCGGGTAGAACATCGTAAGATTTCATCACCCTGGGCCGGTGACTTTCAACCGGTGAGCTGTGGTCCATTGGCGTGCCATAAGAGGATCTTAGGTGTGCCATGAAAATTTTTCAAGATCATGAATTAAATTATTTTTGATGGAAGTTCAAAGCACAGTAACTATATTCCTTTTTTACTCTTTTTTTGATCAACATAATTTTAGTATATCATGGAAGTTTAGACGTTCAAGTGTGCTGTGAGATTAAAAAAAATACAGGTTGAAAAACACTGCCCTGCTCAGCATGACATGCAATTTAAAACTTTTAAATTATTTATTTCTGGAACTTTTCACTTACTATTTTTGGACTGCAGTTGACTGTTACTGAAACTACAAAAAGCAGAACCTCAAAAGCAGAACCTCCAGTAAGGGAGGGCCACTACGGTACGCATTTTCAGTAAGGAAGATTTCTGAAAAAGAATTCTGAATGTGATGAGGAGGCTGTTCTTTGATGTTCAAACTTTATCTGAAGAGCATGTACAGATTATTATATATATCCTCCACCTTTCATGTCTTATGCTACTCGGGGTAAAATGGGGGGCCATAAAATGAGCCTTGGCTGTGGCCGTGAGAAGCATCAACATTCTGTAGAAGTTCTTTTAACATAAACCTATTAATCCACACAGTGCACAGGGATGAAAATTAAAGGTGACTATTCCTAATGTAAACTCCTAGAGAGACCCAAGATAACTCAAGCAGGGACAGCTACCCTCTGATATCTCATACTGAAATGGCAGTCTTAAAGTTGGTGCTCTGTGATGGAAAATGGTCAGTGGAGGCCCCCAGGAAATGCTTTGTAGAGGCAGCACAAGTGCCAAGCAATGACTTTCATTGAGTTCAGTTTAAAGATAGAACTGGCGGGAACCTTGTGGGACAATTCATAGGATTAAACCATGATGTTCTGCAATAAGGCAGACACATGCCAGGAAAGGCTCAATAAATGGTTGGCAAGAAGAAAGAAATTAAAAGAAAAGGCCTCTGGTTTTGTGCTTGACATGGAATAGGACTGAAATCCCTTACATTACTAATAAGCATCATCACTTGTCACTTTGTACGTTATGACTATTGGGGCACACTTCTCCATGGGTCTTTTATGCTTCTACCCATCCTTTTTTTTTTTTTTTTTTTTTTTTTTTTGTAATTGATACATAGTAGTTGCACATGTTTTTTCCTACACATCTTGCTGGGCCAAGAAGGCAAAGCCTTGAGTGTTCTTTCCTGCGGCCATTTCTCAGGGTTGTGTTTCTAACAAGCAGGCATGGAGGGATGAAGCAAACTCTCCCATCAGAAAAAATAGTAGGTTTGCTTCTTGTTGGCTACTAAATAGTGAGTCCCCCAAGCTTCATGTTTCTCACCTGCAACACAAACACATGTTTCATGTGGGATGTCTGCCTCTTCACCCTGGGTCATCCTCCTGAGACTGAAGGGCAAAGGGAACTGGTACAAATGTGATGACCTTGCTCTGTTATGGATAATATCATTGCTTTTCTCTGACTCAGAGATTTCATGTATTCTGGCAGCATCCATGAAACAGTAATAGGCTTAGTAATTGGCCTGTAAGTAGAGTAAAACCAAATCCCATCCCCAACAATGTCTCTTTATACCAGAAACCCTGTTGAGGACAGTATTTGTGTAGGATTTGTTTTTGAATCACCTGAGCACATGGGGTGCATGAGATAAGTAATAATAAAGGTGTGTTAACTGGCTAGATGGCTGAACTAACTTATTTATCAATATCACAATATCAAATATTGTGTTCTTCCATACATAAAATAACCTTATGACTCTAAAACAGACTCAGAGTTCACATTAAAAATAAAATGGGAAACAATAAAAAAAAAAATGTACAGCAACCCAACTTAGCATCCACGTGCTTAATTGTCACACTTGAACAGAAGACACTACTACTTCATTTCTGAACAATTTTACACCTTAAAATATTCTTCCATATTTCTTATTTCCATCTTAAAATGTGGGAGGTAGAAAAAGCATCATTATTCCTGCAGGGATGAAAAAATGAGTTTGTAACACAAACCCAAGGTCATATAACTGGTAAATAGCTGACAAAGTTCTGTAACCCAGGTCTTCACCCTTTACAGTTAGGACTTATTTCAAAATGTATTGCTATCCATAGTGCCTTAATTTATCCATATTTCTTCTCTGAAGGCTTTCATTCATGTACCAGTTAAACGTAATGGATCGAATCCTGTTAATACAGATTCTTATGTATGTGTGAGGTTGGGAAAGAATATGGTTTCTTTATTGAATAGGAAAAATAAGTCTAAAAATCTCTTCAAGTATGATCTGTTTTGAACAACATCTCTTCTCACATCCCATATACTCAACTCCGCAATGCAATGAAGCTAGTCGACTTAGTAGATGCATTTATTTTAGTACAAATTTAAAAAGCTAACCAATAAACTCAAGATTTTCTTTTTTAAAAGGCAAATCCCACAGTGCAATATCTATTACAATTGTATTGATATTAGACTGAATTTTTTCATTGATTTATTTGTGAATGGGGCCAGGCTTATACCACTATTAGCACAAAGCTTACAAGTTTTAAATCTTTAAAGTCCTCTTTCTAAAGGCTTGAGAATGGTATGTGAACTATTAAAGAAACATTTGTTTCCTCTCTTTTAAAATCATCTTAATTTATGATAATATATACTATTTCATGCTAAGTGAAATAAATTGCCTGAATGGCAAACAAAATGCACCTAAGTATTATACGAATCCCAATCATTCACAGTTACATGCTTTTTCAAAGAAAAACTTTGAAATCTCAGCAGTTAAAACTTTACTTCAGTTCTCTGTATCTCACTACTCAGCATTATTTCCTCCACAGTATTTAGGATTTTTATCTGGCATGTGAGGATAAAAAAAAAAAAAAAAAAAAAAATAGTTTGAATAATTTAGTATTTCTTCTTTATATGATCCAACTGGCTGCAAAAATAACCAGTTATATCAAGATCATATTTCATAATTTCAAATTTCTATGTAATTACTAAATTCTCAAATTTAAGGCTAATGGAAATAACTTGGGAGGGAGGGAGAGAGTTAGATGATGAACACTTGTCTGACGTAAGGTCATCCAATGCTCTCAGGGATCCAATGAGTGGCACAGCAGCAGTGGGCTGCTTAAAATTCTCAGTCATGTCCAGATGGATTTAGATATCTCTTGAAGTCAGTTCTATGCGACCCACAATTCACCTGTTTCTAGAAAAATGCTGTCCAAGTATTAACACGTGCAAGTTGCCAATTTGGAGACTGTATAGATTTATTTTATTATTATTAATTCTATCACATATCTAAAATAAAAAAATATGTAATGAATTTGTTATTTTTCTCAATCCCTAGACAGAAGGAAAATAATCTGTAATAGCACATAACCTATACACGGTGGTAGATATGCCAGCGAGAAACTAAAAGAGAAAGAAGAAGAGAGGGAAGAAGGAAGAGCATGAAGGAGGAAGGGCAGATAAAGTGAAAATGGAGACAGGTAGTGAGCCCTCCTTCAAGGTTGCCCCCCAGATGGCCGTGTGCTCTTCTCTACACCACACTCCTGCCTCAGTGCAGCTCTGAGCTAGTTCTCAGATTACTGGTCTGGAAGAGACCGCTGAGTTAATGAACCTGCCTGTCTTTTACCTAAGGCATAGTCACACAGGTTTCTGTTTCAACTCTTCCTCAAACTACCAACCAGTATTTATGTAATAAAATCAATCATAGAGTGGCTCAATTCAACTCCAGGCTAATCCTGAAGAGCTGTTTACATATTATCTTCATATTAACAAAGGTCCAATTCTTATATCTCAAAAGACATAATTTTTGGAAACACTCATCTTCACATTAAGCTGCACAAAACCCAAAAACAGGGTCTTCTTAAATGAAATGTTAAAATACCACACGAACAGTGCAAACAACCATGTGCAGACCTCCAGAAAGGCGAATCCAGCAAAAATAGAAATATATTTCCTCCATCAGGGAGAACTCTCCTTGAAGCTCATTACTTTGCCATTTATAATCTTTTTGAATGTCTACCTCTCTATTCCTAAGAATAGAGTTCTAAGAACATTGTTATATTGCATAATCTGTAGCCACTTATCAACAATCTTGTCATTTAATAGCAAAGGAGGTAGGGCGAACTAGATGAATAATGATTTCCCTCTTTCCAGGAAGGTGAACACGCAGAGCTGCATGCGTCATCTTTCCTGTGATATTACAGAATAGAATTATTAATATTACTAGGAAATTGATGACTGCAAAGGAGAGGAAAAGAGAGTGAAAATTGAATAGTAAAGCTGAAGTAATGCTGCTAATATCGAAAATAAGGTAAACCTTGATGACATATCCAGCATCTACCTGTCTTTCCTGTGGTTTTGTAAACCACAGTAATAACCTTGGAACATGCGCTGTTAATCGAGAAACTATAATTCATACTGATTGTGAATCCAGGCTTAAACTAGATATCATGGAAAACACACACCAAAAAAACAGACTTCCATTGTCGAGGAGTTTGTAATCTGTTTAGAAATGCCAGGCTCTGTTGCCTCTGATTATTCCTTCCTATACAGTCTTGTGTGTGATCCACTCCAAATAGTTTGCTTCCCCTTTGAGAATTCAAAATGAATGTTCTATTTCATAAAAAAAACAAAAACGAATTTTTAAAAAATTGCAGGAGGTAGTAGCTTCCCATGGACCTTATCCTTCCTAATCAGCACAGCAGGAGGCCAAACTACACCTTCAGCCCCTGCTCACATTTCCTCCTTCCTGCAACTCACTACATTACTTTTACATGAGAAAATGCTTGGGTATTCCCCTCTTTTCAGAGGAAAATAAAGGTTTGTGTAATAGCAACAGACTCAGGATTGCTGAAAGCGAATGGGATCAACTGTTTTCCTACATGGGATGCAAAGGTTTAGGGCTGATGGGCTCTCCATTTCCTGCAGCATGAGCCAGGGGCGCACACAATAGAATAGGTGACTAATAAGAACGTGAACCAACGAATAAGCACATGGACTATTTGCCCTGCATTCCCTTTTGATATGTCAACATCACCCAACAAACACAATACAAGCTTTTATAGACTTGTAACAAGCGGGATAGAAGTAATGGACATTTTCTCAAAAGATCTAACAACAGTGTACCAAAGATATTTATTCAAAGTTTTTATTAATGTATTTCTTCCCATACGACTTAAAATTAGTGCATTAGGGACAAATTAAATCAAAGTCCACGAGTCAATTTCCTAGACTGCACAATTTGTAGGACCAAAAACAACATATTAATTTCTGTACGATGAAGATAATTAACACTTAAAAACATTCTGTATTATCGACAAACTCATGGTTCATTTTCACAAATGGAGTTTGTTTCAATTCTCAGCTGTTGGATGATGATTTGACTTGGAGCAAAGGCAATGTAATTGGGTAACAGCTGAGATGTGCTTGTTTGAGTGGGACTGAAAGAGTCATTGCAGGATTTCTAGGAGTGTGAATTACAATTCCAATGATATCAGAAGCCACTAATTCTGTTCTTTAGAAGTGAGGACATAAAAGAAGTTTGAGGTTTTCTTATTTTGAGCTTTAATTGAGGGCTAGGCTGTAATTCGTTTTCATCCCTGAGTGAGTGGTAAAAACATACACAGCAGGTAATTCACACCACCTCAAAAACTGTTGGTGCGGTAAGAAGACTAATCAGGGTAAGCTTCCAGTAGCAAATTATCAGCTACAAATTAAAATCTTGCCTCATGCTTGCTAAAAGAAATCTTCCTTTTCACCAACACACATATGTGAATATTAGTAACTGTTGGATTGCAGCAAGATGGGAAGATCCGAGTTCCTACCCGCTTGCATTAAAGAGAGCCCCCGGAAAGGTGCAAAATGAACTAGACTTCAAACAATGCTGAATGTTTGGTTTAAAAATGAAAAGTCATCATAATCCCAGGTGGGGTGGTATTTATTCTGAGAGCAGAAATGTAGTGTTGCACACAAATAAAGAAGTATGCTTAGACTGCTAACAGACTTTGAAACAGTTTGTTTCTGCATAAGCATCTTCTTGAACTATAATCCTTAAATAAGAACAAAAGACTGCTGACTACAATAAGAATTAATTAAATTTCTAATGTTAACTAATCTCAAGGAAATAGAGAAGGTTATTAAAACAAAAATTCTGTGACTTTCCCGGCCTTGCGCCATAACCTTGAGGTAATTTAAAAGTATATTTTTAGCATTTAACCTTCTCAGTGCTTTTTGCTTAGATGATGTTCAAAATTGTTTCAAGAAAGCTGCAAAGTGGCAATGATAACACATAAAGAGTTCAAAATGGCTGCACATATCTGATAAATATATACGCTATATACATAATTATGTTATTGGCTTAAATGACCATAATTGCACCTTTGGGCTGTAGACCCACTTTTAGTTCCATCTCTTTCTGAACAAAGCTGTTACAACAGCAATATAGACATAGCTATGCAAATAGTAAAACTATTGTGTTTTACTAGGGATAATTTTCTACTACTCAAAATCTTGGTTTACTTTAATACAAAAAAAAATCAAAAGAAGAGAAAAACATCTCATGGAATAGCAAAGCAAATTTCCTTAAAAACAAACAAACAAACAAACAAAAAGACCTGTTTTTAAAGCTCTGTGGACCCACAGCAATATCCAAGACTTTGCCACAGCACCGTGTTCAGTCAAATGTCTCTATCTTTTAAGGGAATTGATGAGACTTTCTGGCAACTGAGATAAATTACTTGAGGGTTGCTGAGCTGATGTTCTGAATGCCAAGTTTTAAGCCTAAAGCGAATTTAAACACTATCCCTGAAATCTCTGGAGGTGGGAAGGGGATGGGGAGGAGAAAAGAGATCTAAAAATGGAAATCTCAATACAGCCTTAAACAATCTCTCTGTAATACCACCTGGCAAGTTATTCACTTCTTTAAATTCAGAGGTCTAATGTGTGCTGGTCCCTGCTTGGGAAACATATACAATCCTGAATTATATATGTTTGAGAAACACTACTAGATCAGGCATGGATAGAATTCTGGTTAGCTTCATCCTAGAGTATAGAGGATTAAACATCATACTTACTACAACAGCCACCAATGTCATAACTCATCTGAGGAATTACTAAAAACAAGACGTGCTCCAGGCAAGCCTGCAAATCTCTTGTGACTTGGAAGGCAAGCCACCAAGTAACTCAGTAATCCTGTAGGAGCAAAGTTCAGTCCTATAGTAGTAAGGCTGTTGTTAAACATTAAGAATTTTATGGCAGTTCCTTGAAGGATTAGTGGAGAAAAATTGCATTCAGTATTTTGGAGATCATTTCCTTTACCACCCTTGAAGATCATTTCCTTGAGTACGTGCTCTCTTGGCCCCTCTGAGCACACAGCCCCTGCATGTCTTTGCTTAATAATCTTTCTGCCTATTATGTATCTTCTCAATAAAAAGACTCTGTGAGAAGTGCTCAGGGCTATCCTGCACCTACAGTTAGCCTCACCTTTGCAGCGTGTACTGTCAATCCGTGTCTCACATGATCATTTATGAGGTCGCGACAACAGAGGTTCAGTGTGTGCTTGTGGTGTGTGTGTATGTGTGTGTGTGTGTGTGTGTGTGTGTGTATTCAGCTAGATTTATCAATATCTCTTCATTTCAGGCAAAATTAGGAGCAACCAGGAAGGGTGATGACTCTGCCTTTTTTCCAACAAATTCCTATTTATTTTTCAATATCTGGCTACTTTGTCCTTAGTTACAGTCGAAGAAATAAATATTTCCTAAGTGCTTCCTGTTAAGTAAGACTGTGGGCTTTCACGACAGGGTGCTCTTGGGAAACTGGATGTCAGGAGAATGTTTCCAAAATTTTCAGATTTTCAATTCCAATTTTCTTCCCCAAAGGCCTTGGAATCAGACTGTTGTCCCACTATGAGGTGTAGGCAACGGCTTCCGTGAAGCTGCCCCCAGCACTCAACCACCTTTGGACCTGGGCCAATCCTCTTGGGTTTGGGTCCCCAATGAAAGCAGAAAACAGAGCAAGTCTAGAGGTCCACCTTTCTTCTTCATTGTAGTGGTCCCTGAACATTTCTCCTAAGAGATGAGCGATGCATAAGTCTCATTAAATCTACTAAGATAACTGTTTGATGTGTTTATTCGATAGATGAAACACAAAAGTGTTCTTTTAATATCAGTTAAATTACTTGAAGGAACAACAAATTCACACATCAGCCCCATTTTTTTATGTTCTAAAGTGCAATTTCTGGGGCTAAACGAAAGTAAATGTCATACCTTTAATTTCGTAAAAAGTTATGTATAAGTCTATTATTCAAAATAATCACATAACAGAAAACAGCCACCTTTCTGCCCAGTGGGGTGCCATTTTATAGACTTTAAAATTCCCTAAGTTCAAGCAGCTTTCGTTCTAAATAATACATGTGCTAAATATGTCACATTAAAAGTGCTTTTGGCATGTAAATGATCCGTTTTCTCATAGAAATGCTTTTAAAAGAATCTGAGCTCACTTTTTTTTTTCTTTTCCTTCTTCTTCTTCTTCTTTTTTTTTTTTTTTTTTTTTTTTTGGAAATTCTAAGTGCTTTGAATTTCATTGTCCCACAGAACCATGCAGAGTTGAGCGAAGTGAACTGCAGGGACAAACCAGCCCTCGTCAGCCTGTATACTTAAGTATCATTTGAACTGTCAGAAGTACATAGAGTTCTATTTGCTTCAACATTATTTTCTGTTCCAATCCAGGGAAAATTTTCTTTTTCATTCTTATTTTTCCCCCTGGAACTAAGTGTTAGCCAGCAGTCCCAGGTCTAAAAAGTTAGTGATTTACTGTTAAAACATAAGGCATGTGTATGGACAAGTTTTCTGTGTGTTCATTTAATTCTTCAAATTCTTTCCTATTCCTTCTGTTCTGTACTGCTAAACAATAAAGCTGATGTTTTATGGGTGATTTAAGGTGATTACCCACAAAAAAAAAAAAGAATTCAAAATTCTTGTGCATAAGATGGATACAACTGAAAGCATAATCTCTCTCTCTTGCAGTTTCATTGTATTGAGGACACAGGAGCCTCCCCACACTGTACATGCAGCCTATCAAGGGAGAAGCTTTCAGAAGTTCTGAATTGATTGCTCCTCCTCTCTCCTTTGTGATGCCATGCAGTGGAATTTGATGACATCGGCTATCTTTCTGCTTTTAGACATCTTTGGCTCTTACTTATTAAAATAGAGCAATGTGAATGCAGCTTGATACTCATTACGCAGTTTGTATAAGTTATTTCTCATAGACTAGTTAGCTTCAGCGTTCTCCTAGAATTTGAACTTCACCGTGCCATTCTTACATAGAAAGAAAAAAGAATGTCTCAAGAAATGACTCAGACATGATATGTATAAAAGGCCTGAGATCAATTATAAGCAAAGGAGTTGGTGTTAGGATAGGTTAATTTAAAATACAATCATAAAATGTATAAATAAGGGTTTGCAATGTGAGTTGGGTTGCCATTCTTATCAAATCAAAATACAGAACATTCGATTAAGTTATAATGTCAGATAAACAACAAAAATATTTTAGAAAAGGACACCCTGTACTTATACTTAAAAAAATATTCATTTAAATTTAAATCTAACTGGACATTTCATATATAACCTGGCAACTTAAAATATGAGTCTATTTTAAAAGTCTAACTTAAATAATTCAAGATAAATCTTTTACATAAACAGATTTTTTTCCTCCTTTGGCAACTTAGACAGTGATTATCCATTTCATGTATACCCTTTATCCACTCTGATACCAGTGCATTCTTTTTAGTTTTAGAAACTCATTTCTAAGGAAGAGATTCAAGTATTTTAATAAAACATGATTAACCAGAATTCAGACAGGCAGATGTGGTAAGAGAAGAGATGCCATTTATGTGTTGAACTGGTCTTTGAAATAGTTCAAGTTTGTCTGCTTTTAGGATATGAAAATTATTCCTTCCCTCAGTTTCTCCATTTTATCACTTAAATATATTTACCTTATGTCCTCTAACTGTATGACTGGATTTCATTTCCCTCAATATATCAGATTGTTCCATAATTGCTTTTAGGAAGAGGGTTTTCATGTATTGAGCACCTACTATGAACCAAGTACTTTCATCTTTTAAATTTTCTTTAATCATCACAAGAACTTTAAAAGCTGGATCCCAATTGTTATTGTCCTTTATACATCTATCACAAGTCACAGAGCTCACATGTGGCAGTGGTATGCTTGGTAGCCACGTCAGTTAAATAGCAAACTTCACATTTTTTCCACCATGAAAGCCTGCCTCGGAATAGGTGCCTGAATCTGTACTTAATCTGTGTTTTACAAGGAAAGATAGAACTTGAGAAAAACCATGATGATAAAATCGGGATATGAGTCCTACACTAACTTGACGCTGTCAGGAGGAAACCTTACTTTTCCTCCAGTTGTTCTTTCAGCAAACTTAAAGTAGATCAGTTAGTGAAAAATTTTCTACAACAAGTGCCTGGGATTAAGAACATTTTTTCCTACATTTTTTCTGCCCTTTAGATTCATTTCCATAACATTGAACAGAAAGAATTAGATACCTGTGGAGCCCAATTTAAAAAGAAAAGTCTTAAACCGTGTCTGCCTTAAAGCTCATAACTTGTGCGTAAGCTCTAAAGCCACTTCTTTGGACCAGTCCCCTCTACAACCACTGGGAATTATTCATTAGCATTCTTAGTGCGAAAAATGCATGAGTAACACCACTGCATTTTGTAAAATGTGGCTTTTGGCAGGTTGACTAAAATCTTGGCAAGCTTTACCATTTCCCCAAAATGTATTTGCATATAGGCTTACTGATTTTTATTACTCTATCTGGACCCTCTCCAAATTCTCCCCATCCCAAAGTGGAAAGAGAGAACTTAAGTAAAGGTTTCTTATAAATTAAAAGGCAATATTAGAACAGATGGAAACATGAAACAAAAACTTTCTGTATTTTTTTTTAAAAGCTCTAAAAAATATTCAGAGGCATTTATTTACTATGTTCCCTTTTGATTTATTTACAGTGTTCATTTTTGATAAAAATAGAAGTGTTTTACAAGTCACCAGAAAGAAAGACTTAAGGAGTGATTCAAGGCATTCTAAAAGGATACTGATAAAGTTGCACAAGAGGAGGGGAAACAGCAATTTTTTAAAATATTATCACTAGTCATTCAAAGATTGTGAGCTAATACACACAATACACAAAATCAGTCCAAATACATGTCTGTGTGTATGTGTATGTGTGTGTGTGTGTGTAAGTATGTATTACAGAAGATACAAGAGTCTGTTATGCCACTAGGCAAACAAATAGACAAAAGAAACATTGACAAACAGGGTACATTTTCTTGTTTTCAACTATATTTACAACAGCAAATATGAAATGGGCTGAGGAGACTTTAAAGACAAGACTCCAAGTCTTTTACAGCCAATCTTTGGACAGTGTAGGGAGAATGATGGAGAAAAAGTGATCGGGATGCCAGGCTGTTTTTCCCTACCCACTGATGCCATCACCTCCGCCACCCGGACCAGAACAGCTTTGGAGCAACGGAGAGAATATTAGAGAGGATTAATCGGATTGATGGTGTTGCTGACCTTATGAAAGATAATGTTACAACTATTTAATGTGCCTGGAGAGCTGAATCGTAGAAAAACAATTCTCCTCTGATATGAAGAGTTTCTGGATCCCCTGTGAAATGAGTAGAATTAAACCTTTTAATTAAGAGAGATAATTGCAATAACATACTTAGTCTATTATGGAAAGTGGATAGAAACTGTAGCATAAGAAATCAGGAATTTTCTGCTACTGTCTTTTGTATTCTTGAGTGGTCAATTTGCTCCCAGTCTCTGAAGTAGATTTGTTTTTGGAGAAGAGAGCTTGGTGTCCTGAAAAATAAACATTTCATCCCAAAATATTAAGGGGATACAAATGGACCAATTTTGTAATACATTAGTCACCCAAACAACGCTCATTGTACTGGTGAGGTAGGTATTTGTCACTCCCGTCCTCTGCCTACCCTCTGCTTCATTTTCACTGAGTTTTACTTCTCTCTGTGCATATGAATGCTCAGTAGTCAGTTCCAATTTAATAATAAGTACATGTGGTGTTTGTTTTTCCATTCTTTAGATACTTCACTTGGATGGTCTCCAGTTCCATCCAAATTATTACAAAGGCATTAATTCATCCTTTTTTATGTCTGAGTAGTACTCCGACATACATCTACCACATTTTACTAATTAGTTCCTGAATTGATGGACATGCAGCTGGATTCCACAGCTTTGCCATTGTGCACTGCACTGCAAGAGATGCTTGAGTTCAGATGTCTTCTTGACTGGAAAAAAAAAAAAAATACTTATTTTCCTTTGGGGAGATACCCAGTAGAGAGACTGCTGAATTAAATAGCAGGTCTACTTTTAGTTCTCTGAGGAATCTCCATTCTGTTTTCCATAGAAGTTACACAAAGTTGCAGTACCATCAGCAGCATATGGGTATTCCTTTCTCTCTGCATCTATGCTAGCATCTATTATTTGGGGCCTTTTAAAATAAAAACCATTCTAGGGATAAGGTAACATCTCATTGTAGTTTCAATTTGCATTTCCCTGAAGATTAATGATATTGAGCATTTTTTCATATGATTATTAATCATTTATCTTCTTTTGAACAGTTTCTGTTCATGCTTTTTGCCCATTTTTTGATGGGGTCATTTTTTTTTTCTTGCTGATTTGCTTAAGTTCTTTGTATTCTGGATATTAGCCCTTTATTGGATGTATAGTTTGTAAATATTTTCTCCCATTCTATAGGTTGTCTATTTGCTCTGTTCACTATTTCCTTAGTTGTGCAGAAGTTTTTTTAAGTAGTCAAGTCCCATTTGTTTATTTCTGCTATTAATTACCACTGGAGTCTTAGTCATTAATTATTTATATAGACCAACATCTAGAAGTGGTTTTCTTGCATTTTCTCCTAGAATTCTTATGATTTTATGCCTTATATTTAAATCTTTCATCCAACTTGAATTAATTGCTCTGCTCACAAATAAACTTATACCTATAGTTTTCATATATATAAATAGAGTTTTTGTGGCCAGGAGAAAATTAAGATGAATGTGGTATTTGAAAGTTTTAGCAAGAGTGTGATTTGTTTTCTATACTAAGCTAAACTAATATGTATTATCATGAAGTTGCAAACACCTCAACTTTATTATTGCAAAATTCATTTTCTTCTATGAATAAGGATGGCATTTATTAAGCTCAAGAATCAATTTGAACTGCTGCAAAAATGATTCAGTTTAGATCTAAAGGAAACTCTTCTGCCAACTTGGTTATCAGTAGGTTACTGAAAGAGTCTACTTTTACGAGAACTTTTGTCTGGATTCTACTGCTTGGGTAATCTCATCTTTACTACTAGACAATCCATATTTTATTAATAAGTTTCTTTTAGTCACACAATTAAAAGAATGTTGAGTGATAGCAATGGCAAAGGAATATGTGAGAGAGTTTCATTTTATTTCTAAGAAACAACCCTGAAGAGTTACCCTGATGTAAATATATATATATATATGAAGTTATGAAAATATATATATATTTATGAAGTTATGTAAATATATATATATTTGAAGTAAATATATATATATTTACTTCAAAATAATATGTAAATATATATGTAATATGTAACTATAAATATATTTACTTCAAAATAATAATATTTTCAACCTGATCCTAGCTGATGTGACACAAAATGCAAATAAAAAATAACCTTGGAATTTTTTTTAATTTTTATTTATTTTTTTTATTAAATCATAACTGTGTACATTAATATGATCATGGGGCACCATACACTTGGTTCATAGACCGTTTGACACATTTTCATCACACTAGTTAATATAGCCTTTCTGGCATTTTCTTAGTTATTTTGCTAAGACATTTACATTCCACATTTACTAAATTTCACATATACCCTTGTAAGATGCACTGCAGGTGTAATCCTATCAATCCCCCTCTCTCTACCCACCTCCCCCCTCCCTCCCCACTCTTTCCCCCTTCCCCCTATTCTTAGGTTGTAACTGGGTTATAGCTTTCATGTGAAGGTCCTAAATTAGTTTTATAGTAGGGGTGAGTACATTGGGTACTTTTCCTTCCATTCTTGAGACACTTTACTAAGAAGAATATGTTCCAGCTCCATCCATGCAAACATGAAAGAGGTAAAGTTCCATCTTTCTTTAAGGCTGCATAGTATTCCATGGTGTACATATACCACAATTTATTAATCCATTCATGGATCAATGGGCATTTGGGCTTTTTCCATGACTTATCAATTGTGAATAGGGCTGAAATAAACATTCTGGTACAA
>CAUYPK010084454.1:0-12944 GCA_963574355.1 Loris lydekkerianus
GAGCACCATGGCACCCTAGTAGGGGAGGTAGGTCCAGTTTTTAGAAGGTCACTTCCGTGAAGTGAAGTGGGAGGGCTTTTAATTTCTGCCCTTTTGTTTGTGGGGCTCTTAAGCTGGGCTCGTGGGGGAGGGGGGACTCCCGTCCACTTGGTTAAGGATTTTGTAGCTTTTGTTTGCATCCTTGTGATCTCAGCTCGCCTCAGTGGTGTTGATGTGCGTTCTTCAACCTTCTCTCTTGGTACAGCTCAAATCTTCCAGGTTACTTACTAAATTTCCATCCCTTAACTCTCCTTCTGGATGGGAGCCTCTGTGGAAAGCTGGCTTCAGTCCGCCATCTTGTCTCCCCCCCACACATGAATTTAATTGTGTTTTTCTCTCATGTGTTATAAGAAACATTTCATTATGTTGAACAACCTCTGTTCTTTAGTCTCTGGATGACTTAGCCATTCCTTTATCTCTGGCTTATACTCATCAAATCTATGAAGTTAAGAGCAACTTAACACCTTAGAAATAAAATGGTCTACAACCAATCTAACATACATGACCCCCAGTGAACCTAAGTAAATGTCCCATCATCTTCCTTGTCTAAGGCACAACTGGGGCTCAGAAGAGGTTAGATAAATTCTGAGCCATAAGAAAATTTGAGAGCAGGGACAAAGTATTGTAGGATAAAGAAATTTAGGTTTATTTCCCTAGGAAAGGAAGGAGAGAAGGAAAGAGAGAGGGAGGGAGGGCAGGAAGGAATGAGGGAGGAAGGAAGGTAAAGAGGCAGGAAGGGAGGGGGAAAGGAATGTTTTCACCAAATAAACCACTTGCAGGGGTCCTCAAACTTTTAAAACAGGGGCCAGTTCACTGTCCCTCAGACCATTGGAGGGCCGGACTATAGTTAAAAAAAACAAACTATGAACAAATTCCTATGCACACTGCACATATCTTATTTTGAAGTAAAAAAAAACAAAACAGGAACAAATACAATCACACCGCCTCATGCAACCCGTATTTGAGAACCCCTGGAATGTATAGTGTATCAGGAACCATCCTTGTTCTGCAAAAACAGGTGCTTCCTGGACATTTGCCATATTATAAAATGTCCTTCACCTGTGAAATTAACAAATTGGTTAAATGGTTCAAGGAAAGAACAGATGTCAAGATTTAAACCATTTCAATACCATGACGTAAGGCACTACAAAGGTCACAAAGAGAATTTTGAGTAATATCCTCTAGGGTGCTCATTAAATACTAGCAGAAGAGGGAAATTGCACCAGGATGTTTACATATAAGCCTGAAAGGATGAGAGTTAGTGATGGACTCACATTAAGATGATGATGCCTAGAATGACACTAGAAGATAGGGGAAATTACCTGATGTCCACTTACTCTCTGTTTCTTCCCATCCTGGTCCTGAGGTTCCAGTACCCAGAGGCAGAGGAAGGTCCTACAATTGTGATAAGGAATAAAACAAGATGACAAAATGATTTCCAGTGTTGTATTTTGCCTGGTCATATATAGTTTTACAAACATACTCTTCTGGAATGACCCAAATGACAAGGGAGAAAGATAGCTATTGGCTGTCATCACTATCAGTCTTCAAAGGTATAAAAGTCCAAAGCAAATAGTATCTTAGGAGGTTTTTTTGGTTTTGTTTTGTCTTGTTTTCTGAAAGAGACTTAGTTTATTTCCCAGGCTAGAGTGCAGTAGTATCATCATAGCTCACTGCAACCTTACATTCTTGACCTCCTCAAACTCAAGAGGTCCTCCTGCCTCAGCTTCATGAGTAGCTAGGACTGGAGGTACACACCACCATAACTGTGTAACTTTTCTATTTTTCGTAGAGACAGGGTCTTGCTCTTGCTCAGGCTGGGCTCAATCCTCTTATCTAGGCCTCCCAAAATGCTAGGATTACAGGCATGAGCCACCACACCTAGCTGCTGATTTAAGGAATAGTTAGTGAAGCCTCTGAAACTGGAATATATTCCCAGGTGCATATCACTTCCCCCTGAGAGATATGTAGTCTGCACGAACATTCAGGTTTTAGAAAGTGATTCGCTGAAAGTAAATGAGTAGTTATATATGAGGAATACCTTTTTGAGATCTATTGCACAGTAGGATGGCTATAGTTAATCATATAATGTACATTTCAAAATTACACAGAGAATAGACTTTAAATGTTCCTACCATCTTTGTTCTTAGTTGCTTAAGATTGCTTTAGCTGGCCAGGCATGGGTGGCTTACACCTGTAATCCTAGCACTCTGAGAGGCCAAGGTGAGTGGATTGCTTAAGCTCATGAGTTCAAGACCCTGTCTCTACTAAAAATAGAAAAACTATACAGCATCAGGGCAGGCACCTGTAGTCCCAGCTATTTGGGAGGCTGAGGGAAGAGGATCACTTGAGCCCAAGAGAATGAGGTTGCTGTGAGCTATGACATCACAGCTCTCAACCTGGGGTGACAGAGTAAGACTCTGTCTCTAAAAAAAAATCCTTTAGTTATTCAGAGTCTTTTGTAGTTTCACATAAATAGTAGGAGATTTCAATACCCAACTTTTAACAATGCATAGGTCATCAATACAGAAAATAAGAAAACATTGGACTTGAATTCACTTCAGGCCAAAGGGACCTAATAGACATATCCAGAACACTGCCTCCTACAACAGCAGAATGTGTTCTTATCAAAAACACATGGAGCAGTCTCCATGATAGATCATATGTGAAGCCACAAAACAGATCTTAACAAATTTAAGATTGAAGTCACATCAAGCACCTTGTCTAACTGCAACAGTATAAAACTAAAAATCAATAACAGAAAAAAACAGACAATTTTCAAACATGGAAATTAAGACCCTCCTAAATAACCAATGACTTAAGAAAGAAATAGAAGGGTAAATTGAAAAGCATTTTGAGATAAATGAAAATGGAATTGCAACATACTAAAATTTATAAGATGCTATACCCACACTTCTAACAGGGATTATAGCAATAAAATTCTATATTAAAAAAGGGAAAGATTTCAAATAAACATCCTGTTACAACTCAAAAAAACTGGAAAAAGCACAAACTAAGCCCAAAGTTAGTAGAAGGAAAAAATAATAAATATCAGAGAAAATATAAATAAAATGAGTCTAGAAAAACAATAGAAAAGATCAAGAAAACAAAGGTTTTCTTTTTAAGAACAAAAATATTAATGAATCTTTAGCTAGGCTAAGAAAAAAGCAAAGAGAACTCAAATAAAATCAGAAATAAAGAGGAGACATTACAAATGACACCATAGAAATGTAAAGGACCATAGGAGACTTCTATGAAGAATCACACATCAATGAATTGAATAACCTAGAAGAAATGAATAAATTCCTATAAAGACAAACCTACCAAGGCTAAATTATGAAGAAACACGAAATATGACTGGCCCAATATTGAGGATGGAGATTTAATAAGCAACCAAAAATCTCCTATTAAACAAAAGCCCAGAGCAAGTCCCAGTGGCTGGCACCTGTATGTAGTCTCAGCTACCCAGGAGGCTGAGGCAGGAGGATCACTTGAGCCTAGGAGTTTGAGGCTGCAGTGAGCACCACTGCACTTTAGCTCATGCAACAGAAAGAGACATTGTCTCTAAAAATTATAAATGAATAAAATAAAACTGAATTTCAGATAATGAATTTTTTTTAGTATAGGCATGTCCCAAATACATGCACTATTTGTTTGAAATTCTAACTTGTTTTTTATTTTTATTTTTTTTTTAATTTGAGATTAATGTGAGGGTACAGATGCTTAGGTTACAGTGTTTTTGCTTTTATTAGCTAAAGTTCAAGTTTTAGTTGAACCCTTTGAAATTTTAACTTAATTAGATGTCTATTTTCCTGCTAAATCTGGCAGCCCATCTTGGAAGATAAGTGCAAATAATCATGACTTGTTAGGAATCTGAGGCTTAGAGAAGCGTGTTGATGTATCAAAGGTGCCACCGTCTGTTGACGGAGGATTGGGGTAAGAGTTGATTTCAAAGCACATAACCTTTCATTACCTTGTGTTGCCTTCCCCATACCAGCCACAACCACACCTCTCCTAGACAGCCACTGCAGACATTCAGACATATTTCCTTCAAGTTTTTCCACATGAATTGTTTTAATCATAAAGTATTAATCACTCCAGCTGACAGCGTTTTGAAGAATCAAAATGGGTTATCCCTAACAGTGGTTCTCAACCTTCCTAATGTTGTGACCCTTTAATATAGTTCCTCATGTTGTGGTGACCCACAACCATAAAACTATTTTCGTTGCTACTTCATAACTGTAATTTTGCTACTGTTATGAATCGTATGCAGCATGGTCTTAGATGACCCCTGTGAAACGGTCATTCAACATCCAAAGAACCTAGCGGTTCTCAACCTATAGGTCCTGACCCCACAGGTTGGGGTGGTGGTGGTGATTTACATAACATGGGTCCATGGCTGTGACTTAGCCTTTTGGAAATACAGATACACGACTAGTCGGTGTACCTGACCGAACTCAGACTTTCCCACTAATATAATTAAAGACACAAGTGATCGAGTAGCTCTATGCCAGAGGCGTTCTAGAGTCAGCCACTGGGAGGCTCTGGATTCGGGATTTTTTTAATGCGGCGGCGAGGTACATGGAGCGGGTGATTTGAACCAGGAGGCTCAGAAGTTAGCCGGAGGCCGACTCCTCCGCGGCTCGCGGACCGGCGCTCTCCTGGATTCTCCCAGTCGGCAGTCTCTCGCTCCTGGACCTGGAAGTCCAAGCGCTCAGACCCGTGGGGCTGGTGGCCGGGACCCTCCGCAGCCCATGGGCCAGCGCTGGAGACGCAAGCCACAGGCCCCGCCGAGGCGGAGCACCGGCCCCTCGCTGCGGGGCGTTTTTCTAGGCACTTCCTCCGGTCAAAATGGTCAGAGGAGACATTTGTGGTTAAAGGAGATTGGAAAACTTCAGAAGAGCACAAACCTTTTGTTATGGAAAACCCCCTTCAGCCGCCTGGCAAGAGAAAGTGTGGACTTCAGTTTGGCAAGTCCAGGCCCTGTTGGCCCTACACAAAGAAGCAGAAGCATTTATTTTTAATCTCTCTCTTTTTTTTTTTTTTTTTTTTTTTTTTTTTTTTGCAGTTTTTGGCTGGGGCTAGGTTTGAACCCGCCACCTCTGGCATGTGGGGCCAGCCGGCGCCCAACTCCGTTAAGCCACAGGCACCCCCCTCTAATTCATCTCTTTGAAGATGCTTATCTTCTCACCTGATATGCTGGCCGAGTTACTCTTTTCCCAAAGGATGTGCAACTGGCGAGAAGGATCCGAGGCATTCAGGAAGGGCTTGGCTGAGCTCCTACAGGGGCTCTCTTCGGAGCCACAAGTAGATCCAATGGAGTCTGAGGTGCCGCCTGGGCTTGGCTATCTCTGAGCAGCGTGTGCATGTTGCTTTTAAAAAAATTTTTTTTTAAAGAAGGCGAAGACTGCATGACTTTCCTCTTTAACAGAGGTAATATGATCGACATAGTTCCAGAGGACTGAAAATGATTTTCAGATAAAGAGACTCCAAAGTTGACTTCCTCGTGTTGCTATTTAAGGATTTTGATGATACCAGATTTGCTGTGTTACAGGAGAAAAGGAAATTTACTTGTTATTTTAGATTCTTCTGTCCATTTTATATCTTTTACCCTTTGTACTTCTAAGAGAAAACCACTTTGATTAGTTGTATGGAAAGGCCCAGCAGGTCTAACATATACATCTCTACTCTGCAGGTCAGCCCCATCATTAATGGCAGCATCAAGTTCCTTGGTGAGCTGTGCTTATCAAGAAATGTGTAGCTTTCAAAAGCTTAAATTTGGGTTAAATAGAAAATTTTTAAGGTTTGATGTTCTCATTTCTTCTAGTAAATTTCTATTAAAATTATACAGAAATTCTAAGTATATTCTAAATGTAAAATCTAACATTCTCACTTGTAAATCTTAGCAGATTATCAGTCTAGGGTTTTAAAGAGATTTTTTCAACGTTTTTAATAGGTATTTTATAGCCTCTTTTAGAACAATAATAAAATAAAAATTTTTTAATAAAAAAAAAGCAAGTTATCATAAGGAGTTATCATTTGCTGGAGATTTGAATGACCTCATTCCCTCTCAGGGCAATTTTCTTTTCCAACTATCAAAGTAGCAGGATAATAAAAGTTAGTCCTTCTGACTTTAAAGGAATATAGGTGAGGGGGTCAAAGGCAGGTGTGCCTGAGCCAGACCCAGATGGCTGCCTTTTCTGGCTCCACACTTACCAGAATAAGTTCATTTATCCCCTGACCCTCAGTTTCCTTTCCTTTGAAATATGAACAGTAATCCCCACCTTTGAGAGTTTGTGGTGAGGACTAAATGAAGTGATGTACATAAAATGATTTGTGAGTGCCTGGTACAAAATAAATGTTTAATAAATGTTAACTATTAAAAATTATGATTCAGTTTGAGCATGGTGATCCTAGCAGTCTGGTAGGCTGAGGAGGGAGGATTGCTTGGGCTTAGGGATTAACAACCTGAGCAAGAGTAAGACCCATCTCTATTAAAAAAGTTAAAAAATTAGCCAGGCACTGTGGCAGGCATCTGTAGTCCCAGCTATTTGGGAGGCTGAGGCAAGAGGATTGCTTGAGCCCAGGGGTTTAAGGTTGCTGTAAGCTAGGGTGCTAGAGCATCAGGTCCATACCCAGCATTCACTGCCAGTCTACTCTGTGATAAGTAGGAGGGCCACTCCAGTGATCCTAGAAGCCTAGGCTGTGAGCCTGGATGGAGCCACCTCAGGTGCAGAGCTTGGTGATACTAGCAAATATTCAAACAAGAACCCTGAAAGCCAAAGTGGAGAAGTGGTCCATGTGCCACAGCACCCTAGCCCAGGCAACAGAGTGAGACTCTGTCTCAAATTTTATATACATATAAAATTCAGAGCCAGGTGCCTGCTACTTGGGCGGTCAAGGTGGGAAGATCACTTAAGGCAAGGAATTCAAGACTACCCATCCAGCCTGGGGAACATAGCATTCATTCTTTAAAAAAAATAAAAAAAAATTAGCTAGGCATGGTGATGAGCACCTATACACCCAACTACTGATGAGGCTGAGGCAGGATTACCTCAACCAGTAGTTTGAGGCTGCAGTGAGCTATAATCACACCACTGCACTCTAGCACCAGAAACAGAATGAGAACCTGTCTCTAGAAAAAAATGAAAGAAAATTACTATTCAGACATCCACTTTGAGTTAGAAATTGGGACCATAGAATGTCAGTGTTTGCTGTCATGAAACAGAGGGGATACTATTTCCATCAGTTACCCTTTTAGGTAATAATGTGGTGTAGTTAAAAGTGTGAGTTATGAATCCAAGCAGATTTGGCCTCCTACTAGCTATGTGTGTGAACTTGGGAAAGCTCTCTTAATTTCTCTACCTCATTTTTCCCATCTATAAAATGTGGATAATAACGCCATCTATCTAAAAGTTATTGTGCACTATTGCTATAAAGTGCCTGAAACAGCCTGACATGAGAATAATCATTCAGTAAACCTTAACAGTTTCAGTTGATGCAAACTATTAAAATTTAAATAATGCTAACAATGTGCCAAATATATTAAAAAATAAAGCAATCCTAGTTTCTCATACTTTATAGATTGGATTCCCTCCTTCTTTTGTAACCACACTCCTGTCACATAGAGAGCCCAGATGATGTGGATGGTTGGCAAGATATCTGGTGCTCACCTAAAAGAGGCCAAGTGAGGGTTACACCAGACTCAGTGGACAGCCGATAGCTCCCTGTCTAACCACGCATGCCTGCCTGTCCTAACTGGTTCTCAGGAATTCTTTGGTCTCTATTTGGATGTAAGTGTAGTAAAAAGCATGGGTTTTGTATTAAGACACAATTCCACCACATGATAGATATGCACACCTGGTCAATTACTTGAATTCAATTGTGCCTCTATTTTATTATCTTCATTGTGGAGATAAAAAGCATCTGCCTCATAAGGTTTTTGTGATGATCAAATAAATCAATACTTTAACCAGTGAATGACACAGAGTAAAAACTCATTAAACTTGGGTGGCATCTGTGGCTCAAAGGAGTATGGCACTGGCCCCATGTGCTGGAGGTGGTGGGTTCAAACCCACTCCTGGCCAAAACTGCAAAAAAAAAACTCATTAAAATTTAAATATTTTCTTTTCTTTCCTTTCTTTTATCCTTAGAACCAAGCAAGTCCCTTCTCTTCAAAGCCCTCTCTAAAGCACATTTTGGTCCCCCTAAATTCTTCCACTGTCTGAAAACTTGGGATAGCAAAAGAAGTGTTTCTGATCCCAGAGAAAGGATGTGTGTGGCTTCTTTCACCCCACCACACTGGTAGAAACTCCTGTACGTATTTCTGGTGGGTACTGAAGAGATTCAATTTAATTTGTGTCTAATGTTGGTCATTGATCTGCCATAAACCAAACACAGACTGTTTCTTGTTTATTAACACCTTATAAATGGGGGGGTTGTTTGTTTTTACATATTGGCCAAAAAATATGATTGAGGAAGATAATGAAAACACAACTCATTTAGAAGCATCTCCTGGTATTATGGCCTCTCAGAAAGAGGTGCTAGGTTTCTGGTCTTTCACAGGATTCAGAAAGATAGTATGTAAGATGAATCTCAGGACAGAACTGATCAGAACACTAGATCCCATATATCCTAATAGTAGAACACACAGGTAAATGTATTCATTCATTATACAAATGTTTGAGCCATTAGGAACTGCAAAGGAAAGAAAGGAATCCAGGACTGAGAGGTTTAGGGGTAGAGCTGGGAGGAGGGTCCATAAGGAGAGGCCAGTCCAGGGATTGGAAAGGCTTTCTTAGCAGAGAAAGGAGAGAAAAAGAACAGAGTAGAGTCTGAGCAGGAGCCAGCTAACTTTTCACACAGCCTCAATAGGCTTTTATTATCCCTCATGAGTAGGGTTGAATGTGGGAGGGGGGGTTCCCAGAGGCCATCATCCCTTCTGCACAGGAAGTAATTTTTGCACTCACAGCAAATCTAGGAGTTATTTAACTGGCCGCCAGCAGGAGCAAGATTAAAAATTATCATTTCATTGTTTCCCAGATACACTGGCCTTGAAGTATTTCAGAGAGAGGGTAGGGCTTTGCTGTGATCATGCAGTTTGGTTTCTGGCCTTTTTTCTACCAGCTATTTCCCAAAATGGCTGTACTATTGTCAAGGCCATAAGGATTTCTTTTCCATAAGGACTAGTCATAAATTTGAGTTTGAACTACTGAGGTGAAGGGTGTCATTTCTAAGGATGGAATAGGTGTGATAAGGATGGCTTACTAAAGAAGCTATTTGGGGCATGTTATTTTTAAGATGACCATTAGACATCCAAATACATGTTTGGAGCTCAGGAAGGGACTGAATCAGGAACCATAATTTGAGAGCTGTTAGCCTATATATATCAGTCAGCTATTACCATAATATGCTGCATAACAAATGACCACAGAAATCCCAGAGACAAAACATCATTAAGTATTTATTGAGCTCTCAAATCTGTGAGTTGGCTGATTGGCATTGGGCTCTGCTGGGCCATTTAACTACTCATATGTGTGGCAATAACAGATGTGCTAACATTAGTAAGCCCAACTACACAAACAGATTTAAATTTAAAGTCTCTGGTCATACTTCACTAGCTAACATTTCATTGTCTAAAACAAGTGACAGAGAAAAAGCATGAAATATGTGAAAAGAAATGTGCCATTAATCTTCTGGAACATGGTAGTGAAAGTTGTGGTACCTAGACCACAAAATAAAACCACTTGCTGAAGAAGAAAGAGGAAAGGGTATGTTAACAGAGTGGTTATATTTGAACATTCAAAAATTGTTGGTTAAGATATTTACATTCCACATTTACTAAGTTTCACATATACCCTTGTAAAATGCACCACAGGTGTAATCCCACCAATCCCCCTCCCTCTGTCCACCTCTCCCCTCCCTCCCCTTTCTTTCCCCTTTCACTCTATTCTTAGATTGTAACTGGGTTATAGCTTTCATGTGAAAGCCATAAATTAGTTTCATAGTAAGGCTGAGTACATTGGATACTTTTTCTTCCATTCTTGAGATACTTTACTAAGAAGAATATGTTCCAGCTCCATCCACGTAAACATGAAAGAGGTAAAGTCTCCATCTTTCTTTAAGGCTGCATAATATCCGATAGTGTACATATACCACAATTTATTAATCCATTCATGGATCGATGGGCACTTGGGCTTTTTCCGTGATTTAGCAATTATGAATTGGGCTGCAATAAACATTCTGGTACAAATTTCTTTTTATCCAATCATGGGAAAACATTAGACAAACCCATATGAAAGGGAATTGTATAAAATAACTGACCAGGAATTTCAAAAGTGTCAAGGCTATGAAATACTAAATAAAGAAACAAATAAATAAATGGACCATGAAATGAATACACTGAAGGAGTTTGAGGAAAAATGATATGACAATGTATTATGAAAAAACACATGGGTGAAACATACAGGGACGTTTGATATAAATCTATAGTTCATTTAATGAACATCATATCATGGCTGATTTCTTAGATTGAATGAATATATTATGGTTATATAAAATGATACTTTTAGCTGGCTAAAGATTTAAATGAACTCTGTATTATTATTTTACTTCTGTCATTTTAAAATTATTTCAAAATACAAATGTTTTAAATAGTATTCTCCCTGTTTGTTAAAATAGGTTCATAAAGCTCAGATATGTTTCAATACTGTAAAGGGCTTGTTAACAATTCAATGAGGTAGAGCATATGTAAGAGATTATAATTATCAACACACTGTCCTGCCAGCTGATTGAACTAAGCTGGAGCCTGGTGCCTAATCTGTTCTCTTACGATTTAGAGATTGTTTTCTGCCTTTCTTACATTTGGTTTGTTTTTATAGGTTAAGGAAATGTTACCATTGGGTCCTCTCAAGTAATTCATTCTAATAAGGGCTTTGATCCTATGATATTAAAGGCCTACAAACAAAGTTGTTGCTTAGTGCCATGTCCCAGGGGACATACTTCAAAGGGCTGAAAGCAAGAATGAGACAGATTAGTTTCCATTTTTTTAAGCCATAGCCTTGCCATTAGTTCTATTTCTTGCAAGTTTTACAAAGTAGTTCTTTGACAGTGAAACTCTAGAAGTCAGAATATCAAAAATGAAACTCTCCCATTGCCATCAGACAAGAACTTGATGTAGTTTCTCATAAAAATAGTTGTGCTATCTATGTTTTCTAATTTTGCAAGCTATAAAGATTTTATCAAACCCTTAACAGTATAAAGAAGTGTCACATGAAAGCATTTTTGTACAGCAATTAGCATTTTCCAGATTATGTCAAACTTCAAAATTCACTTTCTCATCCTCAAATCCCTCTCTATGGAATAGATATATAATTTTCAGTTTAGATTACTTCATCTTTGATCACAATGATAAATATTCAAGAAGAAGACACAGTGTCTGAAATTGGAGGGAAATTCACATAAATCTCTAGCATTTTCTACTGATTTTGATTATTGACAAAAAGAAAAAAATTAATTGTTTTTAACAGAAGGATCACCAAAAATGTTCTGAATCGTTTTAAGACCTTTTTTTTACCACTTTAAATTTAATTGATAAGTATTATTTGTATGAAATGTTAATTTCTGAAATAGTGGAAATATAATTTTGGGGGGAGTTGCTGTGTACTAGATATAAATCCTTGGAGAATTTATATAAGCTCTTCATGTCTCTTCATGTTTTTTTATTCTTAAATTAGAAATTATGCAATTTCAATCCTGAAGGATTAATGGAATAAATGTATAAACGGTAAGTAGTTGCTCAGTAAATACCAATCTACTCCTTAAGGACAAATTATTTTACATATACTTGGAAAAATTAAAATGTGCATAATCATTCATAATTCTTAAAAGATAACAATTTTTAAATATGAAGTATTAGAGAGAAACTCTTCTCTTTTAAATATTTAGTAATATCAGTAAATGTTTTTCCATACTCCAGTGTGAGACTACATTTAGGATATGTCTCTGGATGTTTACCATTAGACAGGTACATTACTTCATTCATTTCAGAGAAGTTTCTCCTCTGTCTGGGCTGAGCTACTTTTATTTCAAGCCTTTCAAAAGTACACTTGGCTGTTGAAGATTGCAGATATTATATGGATGAGACCACTAGATTTGAACTCAAACCAAAATGAAAACACATTTTTCTTTCACCTCTCCTATGACAAAATTACTAAGCCTTTGACATACTGGTTCTTTTCTGGAAAACTAGACCTTGAGTATTGCTATGATATTTTATGCAAGTAAATTATATGAAACGTGGAACAACTAGTATAATGAATGTCTCATTGTATATATTTTGCAATTATAATTCTCCTGCACCCACTCTTGCTTTATAGAACAAGTTAAAGTATTTTAGTATCCCTATCACCCACTGGATGGCTCTCTAGGGCAGTTTGTACCTGCACTATAACAAGCCTCTCTGTCTGTCCCCAGACCATACTGACATGGGTTTCTTAAAGTAGTTGCTTATTGAATATTTTTTTTGGTATATTACATGTTTTATTGATGGTTACACATAGTAAAAATAATATCTATTTATTACCCTTGGCCCCTTATGAATATTCAAAGTTTTTTTTTTCCACAAGTACAATTCACACTATAAAGTCACACCATAAACTAAGTTTTTTAAAGGACAATATATAAAAGAAAACACATTAAATATATCACAAATCATTATGGGATATTTAGTTGGCTTCTGACTTTTAAACATTCTAATTATAATTAACTATAGACCTTTACTGAGAAGTTGATAATTCTAGGGAGCTCTTTTGTGGAAGGAAAATAATTAATGGCCAGATTAACATATCTGAAGTCCTATGTTCTTAAAAAGCTCAGAGTCCATAAATGCAAGCAGAAGATTATAA
>CAUYPK010084455.1:0-12819 GCA_963574355.1 Loris lydekkerianus
TATGTTTACATGGATGGAGCTGGAAAATAATCTTCTTAGTAAAGTATCTCAGGAATGGAAAAAAAAAAAAAAGAATCCAATGTACTCAGTACCATTATGAAACCAATTTTCACTCACACTTTCATATGAAAGATGAATCACCACTGTAGCCCAGGATGAAGGAGGGAAGGGGAGGGAGAGGGGAGGGGAGGGGGGTGGTTGGATAGAGGGAGGGTTGATGGTTGTACCACCCCTATGGAGCACCTTGCAAGGGTACAAGTCAAATCTGTCAAGTATAGAACACATGAAAGCTATGATGATTAGGAGGATGTAACCACTTCAATTTGTACAAAAAATCAGCACATGGAATACCACACAGCTATAAATGTATTCATGACCTATGTATATATGACTTAATAAAAGGGGAAAACATGCTTGATGGTTGACTTTTACACACTTAATATGTAAACGAAGTATTTTAACTCCAGAGAAAAATTTGCTTTTGAACTAAATAAAAATCTAGATCAGGACTAAACTTGTTATTCATTTAGTCTGTGAGGATCTCATCTGGCAACCTTTTATCATTAATTTAGCATTTTTCCTTGCATTTTACGGAGAATTCCTCTTAATAATATGACAAATTCTGCAGTGTTGTTAATGCTTGTCTTCTTAAATACAAAAGTAAAATGCGATGTCTCCAAATGCTTCAGTTCTGTGAGGAGGCAAGTTATTTAAGAGTATCTTAACAGAATTCTAAAGGAATGCTTAAGAAGTAGCATGAATTCTAATTCCATCATATTCACTAGAAAATGTGGCCTCCGGGTCCTGTCCACTGAGAAACTGAATGTGGCAGCGGAAGAAAATTAAATTTGCATTTTCTAAGAATACTCTTCAATTATGAAACAGTTTAGCTCTCTTGCTTATTTTAATGATGTTACTAAACTCGGCTCAGCTAATTACCAAGTATCCATTTTTCCAGGAGTTCCATGAACTCTCCTTCTCTGTAGCTAGAGAGGCTAGACAGGATAAATTTGGTTTCCGTTTATAAGAAATTAACTGTTTTCAAATACTTACAGTAATGAGTGGGAAGCAATCCATCCCCCACTTTACATCAGTGTCCACTAAATGTTTAGTGAAGGGGAAGATTTATATGACCCAGTTTTTTGTTGTTGTTTTTTTGTAGAGACAGAGTCTCACTTTATTACCCTGGGTAGAGTGCTGTGCCATCACAGCTCACAGCAACCTCCAGCTCCTGGGCTTAGGTGATTCTCTTGCCTCAGCCTCCCCAGTAGCTGGGACCACAGGCACCCGCCACAATGCCCGGCTTTTGTTGCAGTTTGGCCGGGGCCAGGTTTGAGCCCACCACCCTTGGTATACGGGGTCAGTGCCCTACTCACTGAAGTACAGGTGCTGCCCTACGTGACCCAGTTTTAACAAAGGTAAAAATGTTTCTAACAGTTACGTTCTAGGCTTACTCAAGTGTCAGTATTTAATGGTTTCTATAGTTGTATTCATAGACAGATAAAACTCTGAAAATGCAAATTAGCTTTTCTGTAATTTGACCATATTCCTGTCCTTTTTAACAGGTACTTTTACCTTGTTTTATACTGGAGATTACATAAACAGCCTTAAAGTACTGTCTTTAAAAGAGGCAGAGGGTATTGGGAAGGGAGGTGGGGAGAGGCGTGTAGAAGAAGTAATTACTTTGTACTTTTGCAATTTTCCCCCTGAAAAATAAATCTTACATGTATTTGGTGCTAAATTAATTTTTTTTTTTTTTTTTTTTTTTTTTTTGTACAAAATACAAGAATCTATTTAGGAGAGAGTAGAATTGCTATATCCATGTGATATCAAATCCTATGAAATACCACAATATTTATACATAGTTGTACATCTCTAAGATTTAAATAAAATTGCCAGATCTTTTCCCTAAATATTCATGACAGCAAAAATAGTTTGTCTAATATCTAATATGCACATGTAAAATATCTTAAAAGTATTTGGAATAAAAGCTGGCACAATGTAAGCATCATATACTTGTTGCCTATTGTTAATATTATTGTTTTTTTTTTTTAGTGTATATCTTAAGTCCTACTATTTATCTTATAGGCAGCATTCTATGTACCTTTCTAGGAATATAATTTCTTTAAAAATCCAGCTCACTGTCTACTTTTTCTTTTCAGTCTTTACTAATACATAATATTGTAGGTATAAGGATATTTTTTCTAAAATAAGCATCAAGTTTTTTAAAACTTGGAGTGCAGATGCACCTCCCTGTGGTCCACTCCAACTTTTTCAGCCTCAGATTTGCCATCTGTGGTCAGAGTATTGGAAATCAAAGGATGCGAGAGGTTCTCCACTTGTTACCAGAAACCATCCTGATGTTGTGAAATGATTTTCTATTAATGAAGCATTTTAGTTTCATGTTTCTAAAGAAAACCAGTACATAAACCATCTGATTTTGTTCTTTGATGTAATTGCTTTCATTAGTTTTTCCTGCAAAGTGTTTGATTTGTTTTTTAATTTCTTGTGTATTTTATAATCTCCCGTGTCAGGTAAATTTGTTCTTTTGTAACACTTGCTTCTAAGTCTCCTCAGTCTTTATTCTTCTGCCCTCAACAGACATCTCTGACTTTTCCAGGTAGAAAGTTGCAAATGCAAAATTACATGATATGCCTTTACTAAAACAGGCCTGCCTTTTGGTTTTACAAAAACAGTATTGTGGCTTTTTATTTTTGTACTCAATGAAATGTAAAATCTTCCTCTAACATTGTTTTATTTTTTAAAGCCATTGTTGGACTTACTGATTAGTGATGAGGTGGGAGGGGGGATTTGCAATCAGAACGACTTTATTCTGAACCTTCCCTCTACCACCTATAGCCTGTGTGTCTAGGGACAGGGGCTGAACTTTCTAAACTGTTAATTTGTTCATCTGGAGGCTGGAAATAACCATACTTACCACACAGAGTTGTTGGAGGGCATTTCAGAAATTACTAAACTAGATACCATATATAAGAGGACTTTCATAGTGCCTGGAACATAGTAAGCACTCAATACATGGGGGATGATAATTATTATCTGTATTAACATTGTATTTTGAGGAGAGAGATAAATTAAAAATCGCTATTTTTCAATAGTTTGGTAAGAAAAAAGGCCAATGAATGGACAAATGGATATTATTTATATTCTGTGTTCAACTTTGAACAAAAATCTCATAACTCCTAATTTTCTTTAAATTTCAAATTAATATAGCCAAGTAGGTTACATTATTTGCATTTGTTAGGTAAAGCCCGAGTGGTAGTTGTGCCTCTCCCCAGGAGGTGTGCCGTAGACCCTGACATTGTACCCCTTAGGTGGGAGCCCACCAACCCCCTCCCCTCTTCCCCCTCCCTCCTTTCTCCCTCTTACCCCCACTTGAGGTAATTGTGTTTTCCTCTTGTGTGGGTGTGTATTAGATCATCTACTGGTTTCATATTAGCATTGAGTACATTGGATACTTTTTCATTCTTGTGATGTTTTATTATGGAGGACATTCTCCAACTCCATCCAGGTTAATACAAAAGATGTAAAATTTGGCTGAATAGTATTGTACAGTACACATAGATCACATAATCTATTCATGTGTTGATGGGCACTTGGGTTGATTCCACCTCTTGATAATTATGAACTGAGCTGCAATAAATATTCTAGTGAAAATGCCCTCATGCTAACATGATTTTTTTTTTTTCTGGTAGATACCTAGTAATGGGACTGAGGTATCAGATGGAAGGTGTACTTTTAGTTCTTTGAAGCAAACATCTAGATTTATTTTCACTTCAACCTATGTGGTTTGTCCTATGCCAGATCTATAAACATTAAAAGGCTAGGACACTAGATTTGATGAATTTAGCATGAATCAATACAGGTATGTAATCAAATTATTCTAATCACTACTAGAATACATAATACATAATATCTTAACACCTATAATAGGAGATATGGGATGCAGAGTTGGGATGTAGTACACAGTATTAATAACGTGCCCTTCATTGCATGCCTCCTGCATGTGAGCACCAGACCTTTAGAAACCTTATTTAATTCTCCAGCAACACCGTAAACACTACAAATCTGAGGCTGCAGACATCGGAGTGGACCCCAGTGAGGCACTTCCACCCTCCAAGTATTAAGATATTTGATGCTGATTTTAGAAAAATATTCTTATGCCTAAGGTATTATATACATAGATATTGCTAAGGAGTAAAAGTTGAAAAGAAAGAGTATACATTGAAGAGGGTAAAATTTAAGTCAGATTTTTACTCAGGATTGGCTTTTTTTACATGCCCAAACGGAGGCTCTGATTAAGGAGGTCGTCCAAGTTTACTTGAATCAATGACTTATCACCTGACCAGCCAGCTGCAAGAGTGTGAAACAGAGCAAGATGCTTTTAAGAAGTAAACAGAATCCCCTCCCAATGTTTTCTTTCACTTTGTCATTTTGGATGGACCAAGACATGTATAAAACCGCATGGATCCATATCCCTGCTCTGCCATTTATTTATTTATTTATGTACAGTTTTTGGCCGGGGCTGGGTTTGAACCCGCCACCTCCGGCATACGGGGCTGGCGCCCTACCCCTTTGAGCCACAGGCGCCGCCCCTGCTCTGCCATTTATTAGCCTAGTTATTTCATCTGTCTGCCATTCAATTTCTCCCCACCTCTCCCCCTCCCCCCGCAGCATAGTAATAATACTGACCTCAGAGGCCTGGTGATATTTAATCTTGGAGAAGTTTCTGGGGTTTAGTACTTCCATATGAGGGTTCAAAAAATGAATAACAGCAATAAACACGTCCTCTCTTCACCATAAGCCACTGAACATTTCTCTAAGACATTCTACATTTTCCTGATCATTCCTTTTTTGAATGTGCACTATGGAATAACTGTACTTTCACAGTCAATATCTGTTTTTGATAGAAAACCAAAGAAACAAGCTCAAGTCCAGGTTTAATGAATGAGGACTAGTTTAGTGTGTGTGACGAACCTGTGCTGGCGGGTTGGTCATTATTATTCCATAATCACAAGTCTACTAAGACTCTTCCCCCACTCATTCCTCATGTTTGCAGCAATCACTTTCTCCTTATTCTTATAACTGGACATCAGAAAGGCTGCATTAGCCGCCTTTGGTGACTATCACAGACTTAGCTCTTTTAAGGACACATTCTATTGCCTAAAACTTGTATTTATAATCTGTATTGATCAGGAAGCAGCATCTTAGTAAAAGGGAAACATTTAGTTCTATCCAGTTGTTTTCACCTCCTAAGAAGAATGAATGTCTTTTTTTTTTTTTTCCTTGAGACAGAGTCTCACTTTGTCACCATGGGTAGAGTGCTTTGTCATCACAGCTCACAGCAACCTCAGACTCTAGGGCTTAAGCAAGTCTCTTGCCTTTGCCTCCTGAGTAGCTGGGACTACAAGCATCTACCATAATTCATGGCTATTTTTAGAGACAGAGGTCTTGCTATGGCTCAGGCTGGTCTCAAACTCATGAGCTCAGACAATCCACCCGCCTCGGCCTCCCAGAGTGCTGGGATTACAGGCATGAGCTATGACTCCCGGCTGTACATTTCTAAAAATGTATTTTTTAATACAAACATGTTTGGTTCATTTTTTTCCACTGGAAAGATTGGTAATACAGTTCATGAATTTAGAGTACAGTCTGTATCTGGGTCCATCTGGTTTGCTATTGAAAGTATTTCTTAAGTTAATATTCTGTTTATTACCACTGTGTTTATTTTCATAAGTTTTTAACTAGTGGTTTATTTCTTTTTATAAAAGTGATGCACATTTATGTATAGTAATTCATAAAGTCAATCAAAATAAGAAAGACTAATTATTCTCTGTTTAAAAATTTCCCTTTAACTATAAAATCACAGCATTATAAGTCATAATATTTAACTCACATAAATAAAATTGTTTTTCTGTGGTGACTCATGAGAACAAGCTTGCGTGTGGTTACTGTAACCATGAAGATGTATTTTTTTCCTCTTATTTTATTAAATCATAACTGTGTACATTAATGCATTTATGGGGCACAATGTGCTGATTTTCTATAGAATTTGGAATGTTTGTGATAGTTTTTACATTTCCTTTCTCTGAGTTTTATGGCACTGAAGTGCTGAAGGTATTTATTATAAAGAGCAACTTGGCTTTTATGCAACCCTGTCCATGGAGTTGGGGGTGGTGAGTAAGCAGCCTAAACTGAGAAGGATACTAAGAAAAGAAAGAAAGACCCTGGGAAAATAGATGACTAGTCATTATCAGCTTTAAAAACAGAGATATTACTTGTTAGATCAAAGGATTTTGAAAGCTCATTTACAAGTTAAACTTAGCACTATGGATTCTTATTTTCAAAAGTCATTTATTCTAGCATATAGTACAGCTTTATGTTTATTACCTACGTATGAACTTAAATCCTTTACTGATTAATCATTCCTTTTGATGCCTCCTCTCTTTACAAACACAGAAAAATACTCCTTGCAGTCTAAAGCCAGTTTAGTACAGTTTCCCCTCTCCAAAGCTCTAAAAGTCAACGTATCTGACATTTTGTTCTTGTCCTACGTAACAAGATGCTGTAACTAAACACTTTCCCTCCCTGCGTTCTCCAGGTTTACAGTGGAGCAGGAAATTGATTTAAAAGATGTTTTGAAGGCTCTCGGAATAACTGAGATTTTCATCAAAAATGCAAATTTGACGGCCATGACTGGTAAGAAATAAACACCAATTTTTAAAAAAAGTGTTATTCCAGAAGATGATGGTGTTAAATCTTGTACTTACTATGGAGTTCTGAGGTGAAATATAGTTACTATCAAGCACGTCTAGTGAGAAATACATTTAACTTCTACAAGCAGAACTATAAATACAGTCATAACAGTGAGCATATATTATATGGTCCATGTCTTATCTTTGATAATAGATTATATTCTCCAGAAAACCTATCTTATATATCTTTGGATTCCCCACCCCATCTGACATAATGCTTTGCAAAGTAGGTAATCAATAAATGTGTTGGTTGAATATCTCAATATGTCCCATTGTAGTAAGTCAAGAAAAAAGAGAAGGGAGACCAAAACTCTTTTTAAAAGAATAAAGAACACCCAATGAGATGGTATAAACATTTTCCTAAGTCTTTGATAAAATAAATAAATAAATAAATAAAAATAGCTGGGTTTACAGCAGTAACTTCCAAGCTCTACCTGTCAGATCTGGGTGTCTAGTAATTTATCACAACCATTCCAAGAAAACAAGATCCAGTTCAATTATTTAATTCAGATACCCTAATTTTTTTCATGGAAAAATCATAGAATGGTAGTAACATGAAAGCATTTAGAATGTATATACTTGGGGAAGTATTTTTAGGTAGCTAACCCTAAGAAATTTGTCATTGGAAAAGGCAACAATGAAATTAACGCTCAGCAAGTCACCATCTACAATAATTATTTTCTGTCATTCCTGTGGAAGAGAGAAACATAAAATAGAATCTGTTTTCTGGTGAGGTAAACGGAAATATATAGTGGGACAGAAGAAACTCAACATGTAAGTCCTCTTTATAGGCAAATTATTAGATGGTGGAAAACCGCTTAGCAGTTCATGTGCTACAGGAGATAACGGAGTTTTCCTCTCTTGAAGTGGCAGTCTACAGAAAATCTAGAAAACTGAGCTGACTGAACGGTAGCTTCTAAACCTGGGGGGTGAGGGCCCACGAGTTAACTTCAGAGAAGTTGATGCCCCCACCCGTGAAATTACACATAAGGGGGGGGAGTGTGTGTGCATATGCGTGTGCAACGCACAGCCACATAGGTACGAGAAAGAGAGAGAGAAGTGGGGGGGAAGAGGAAGATCACAGCTCCCAGGGTCTGCGATCAGAACAACCTGTCCTCCCAGATTTAGCACTGGGCAGATTGTTTTCTAAACAGCCCTCAGCTTCCAGTAATGCGTTGATGTTGATGCATTGGGTACCACAATTTCTGCTCCGCGTTCCGAGAGCTTACTGCCTTAAGCACTAATAGAGCTTTTCTAAATGTCTTCCATATAAATGTTCCTGTCTACACAAGAGAAATGAGTTTTCCCTGAGCAAATGTTTTCATAGCTTCTGCCCAAGCTCCTGGGCTCTAAACCCTTCTTCAGTGGGCTTGTCAGGGAAGCAGGACTGGTAGACATTCAAAAGGCAACCTGGGGTCTCTGCGCCTGAGGCAGAAAGATACTCATGGCTGATGACCGGCATAATTTACAGCTGTGATTCCCTCTTCCTTAGGAATTGAGGGAATCTGTCTTACCAGACTGGCTGAATTCCAGGCTGGATAATTACATTCTGCTTGTTTAGCGTGGCTCTATTTTCAGTTTGATTAGTGATTCCTCACTGTCTCACCCAAACACCCAGGCATTTATTTCAGATAAATAGAGTATCTGCTGTCTCTCAGTCCAGAGGGGGTAGCACTGCAGTGGTAAATCAATTACTGTGGTCAGTGTAGCTTATAATTTCTGACATATTTGGAAGGTTTATAAGGTAATATTTAATTGCCTTCACTACAAACAGAGACAATAGATTATAAATATGCATTATGAATGCAGATGGTTTGGAGATTTGAAATAACACTAGAATCTTCCAGAGAATCCAGACATTCCATTTGTGTAGCATCTGTTCACTTGCTCACACCTCGTGGGAACTGAATCCTTCTCAGGATCCCCTTCCATCAGTATTCCTGGCACCTGGCACAGCCGGGACACGTTGTTGGCACACAGTACACGTTTGCTGAAGGGTTAAAAGGGTGAAGGGAGAAGAGAAGAGGTTTATTTGGACCTATCTTTTTCTTTTTTTTTTTTTTTGAGACAGAGTCTCACCATGTCTCCCTCAGTAGAGTGCTGTGGCATCACAGCTCACAGCAACCTCAAACTCTTGGGCTTAAGTGATTCTCTTGCCTCAGCCTCCCAAGTAGCTGGGACTACAGGTGCCCACCATAATGCCCAGCTACTTTTTTGGTTGTAGTTGTCATTGCTGTTTAGCAGGCCCAGGCCAGGCTCAAACCCGCCAGCTCCGGTGTACATGACCGGTGCCCTCACCATTGGGCGACAGGCACTGAGCCTCTTTGGACCCATGGTCCACATTACCTTTCTTGGAACATTTGCCTCCATAAAACATCAGGTGAAAAATCCAGGATTGGCCACTATCAAATACCACCCAATTCAGGTCTTCAGGATGACCAGAAGGATCTAAAGCAAACCTCCAAGATTTCCATGGGAACACTTTTTTCTTAGATGATTAGTTTTGCCGCGGTTGTGGTCACCCAGTAGGCCAGCCACTTCCGGCAGCGTCTCCTCCCATTTCTCCCCACTCAGCGCACATGCACAGGTTAATTTATGACTCATTCATCCAAACACTGTCTATTGTCACAACACTTGCCTCTCTGCTTCCTCTAAATTCAATAGCATTTATCTTTGCCACGTTTATTCGGACGCTGTATGCTCTGCCTTACAAAGTTGGTATCATTTTTATATGTCTAGTATTTTGCCTCTCCAAATAATTATGAAAACTTCAATGACTAAAGTATCTATAACTCTTTGAAAACCCCCTAAATACCCCGGAAAAATATTTTCCTGCATTTGGCTAATACTTTCTATTTTAATGGGCATCTCATGGTGTTCAGGATGTATTTAGGCACCTGAATATATCACTAGTTTGGTTCCAGACAACCACACTAAAGTGAGTATCACAACAGACTGAGTCACACAGATTTGAGTTTTTGCTTCCTGGTCCATATAAAGGTTATGTTCATACTGCACAATAGTCTATTAGTGTGCAACAGCATTGTCTAAAAATCAAGGTATATGGCATGTCTTAATTAAAAAGTACTTTATTACTAAAACCTGCCAATGATCATTTCAGTCATCAGCGAGTCACCACCTTTTTGCTGATGGAGGGTCTTGACTTGATGTCAAGGGCTGCTGGGTGATCAGGGTGGTGGCTGCTGAAGGAGGTTGCAGGGGTTGTGACTATTTCATAAAATAAAACAGCAGTGAAATTGGTTGCATATATTGACACTTCCTTTTATGAAAGATTTCTGTAATTACGATGTTCATAGCATCTTTCCCATGATAAAATTCCTCCCTCCCCCCCATCCCTTTCTTCCTTCCTTCCAACAGTCTTCCTCTGTCACCCAGGCTAGAGTGCTGTGGCATCATAGCTCACAGCAACCACAAACTCCTGGGATCAAGTGATCCTTCTGCCTCAGTCACCCAAGTAGCAGGGACTACAGGTACCCACCATGATGCCCCACTAGTTTTACTATTTTTAGTAGAGCCAGGGTCTCACTCTTGCTCAGGCTGGCCTCGAACTCCTGAGCGCAAGGGATCCTCCTCCCTTGGCCTCCCAGAGTGCTGGGATCACAGGTGTGAGCCACTGCGTCCGGCCCAGTAGAACATCTTTCAAAATTGGAGTCAGTCTTCTCGAGCCCTGCTGCTCCCTCATGAACTAAATTGATGTTCTGAGTCCTTGTTGTCATCTCATGGTCATCCACGGCTTCTTTACCAGCAGTAGAGGCCACCTCAGGAGACCACTTTCTTTGCTGATCTGTAAGCAGCAGCTCCTCGTCCTTCCACATTTTGTTGTGAGATTGTAGCAATTTAGTCACATTCTGGGCCCCACTTCCAGTTCTTTTGCTGTTTCTACCACACCTGCTATTCCTTCTTTCGTGAAATCTTCAGCCCCTCAAACTCATCCATAAGGATTAGAATCATCCCTGTTAGTGAATCATGAACATTCCGAATGGCATCCAGAATGGTGAATCCTTTTCAGCAGCTTTTTAATTTAATTTCCCAGATCAATCAGAGGAGTCACTAACTATGGCAGCTGTGGCCTCCTGAAACGTAATTCTTCAATACTAAGGACCCCTCATATCCTCATATTACCTCCTGGATCCACAGGCTGCGGAGTGCATGCCGTTAGCAGCCTGAAGTCAACATTAATTTCCCTGTATGTCTCCATCAAAGCTCTAGGTACATTGTCAATGAGCAGTAATATTTTGAAATAAAACCTTTTATTTCCCAAGCAGTAGGTCTCAACAGTGGGCTTATAATATTCAGTAATCCCTCACACTGTGAAGAGACATGCTGTTGTCCGAGCTTTGTTCTATTTCTACAGCACAGGCTGAGTAGACCCAGCATAATTCTTAATGACCCTGGGATTTGGGATTGGTACATGAGCATGTGCCCCCACTTAGAGCTACCAGCTGCGTTAGCCCCTAACAAAATCGCCAGTTCTTTGAAGCCAGGCATAAATGTCTCTGTAGCTGTGATTACGATGCAGAGACCTGAAGTGTCTGTCACAGGCGGCTGGAAACTGGCCCCAATAAACTGCCTTGACATAGCTTCGTCCCCCACCTGCAATTTGTAAAAAATGCAGATCTGCAAAAGTCAATGACATACAGTAAAACTAAGCACGCCTATGACATCATCTTCCCTGCCACATCTACCCCCTGCATTACATCATCAGTAGGGCTGGCAGTGTGAACAGGACAACGTCATCAAGATGAAGGGATGATACAGCATCATACCTGGGGACACACACGCTTGTGGGAAGAAAGACACCACTGGATTTAATAAAAGATGCGTAGACAGTGCTTGCTCGGCAGCACAGATACTAAAATTGGAACGATACAGAGAAGAGTAGCACAGCCCCTGTGCAAGGATGACCCACAAATTCGTGAAGCATTCCATATTTTTAGGAAGAAAAAAAAAAAGAGAGATGAATGGACTTGTTTTATTAGAATGATTTTCAAAAAGGACAATTTAGCCTCCCAGGGAATATTTGACAATCACTAAAGACCTTTTTGGTTGTCATGACTGTGGAATATCACTGCTCTCTTTTGGTGCAGTTTTTTGGCCAGGGTTGGGTTTGAATCCTGCATATGGGGCCAGTGCCATACCCCTTTGAGCCATAGGCGCTGCCCACATGTCACTGCTCTCTGAGGGGTGGAGGCCAGGGGTGCTTCTCAACACCCACAATGTGGGGGACACTCCCCAACAACACAATTACTTAGCCCAAAATTTCAATTGTGATGATTGAAAAACTCATACTAGAAAAAGCATTGTGGAAGCAGAGAAGAAAAAAACATTAAAAGGCAGAATAGAAACACAGCAGATCAAAAGACAGAGGAGAATGTGTGCACATTTATTTAGGGCTTTGAATGTATAGAACATTTCTGTTTGTTTCAGGTTCACTGAGGGCACAAAGAGTTAGGTTACACGGTTTGCATTTGTTAGGTAAAGTCCCTCTACAGCAGAGGTTCTCAATCTTCCTAATGCTGTGGCCCTTTAATACAGTTCCTGTGGGTCACGACCCACAGGTTGAGAACCGCTGCCCTAGAGCATTTCTGAACAGCACCTGAGAAAGTGATAACAGATGACTCAGTGCTTGTAGCTCAGTGGCTATGGCACCAGCCATATACACCAGAGCTGGCAGGTTCAAATCCAGCCCGGGCCAAACACAACCAAAAAAATAAATAGCTGGTTGTGGTGGGCACCTGCAGTCCCAGCTACCTGGGAGGCTGAGGCAAGGGAATCGCTTAAGCCCAAGAGTTTGAGGTTGCTGTGAGCTGTGGCACTATAGCACTCTACCCAGGGTGAGATAGGGAAGGGAAGGGGAGGGGAGGGGAGGGGAGGGAAGGGGGAAAGGAAAGGAAAGGAAAGGAAAGGAAAGGAAAGGAAAGGAAAGGAAAGGAAAGGAAAGGAAAGGAAAGGAAAGGAAAGGAAAGGAAAGGAAAGGAAAGGAGGCGGGAGGGAGGGCTATTGCCTCTGGAATACAGGACAGAGG
>CAUYPK010084456.1:0-12585 GCA_963574355.1 Loris lydekkerianus
ATTTCCTTTTGGTTATTTTCCACTTTATTAGCAGTTTCCTTCATTGTTTCCATCATTTCCTTCATTGTTTTCATCATGTGTATTCTAAATTCCCTTTCTGTCATTCCTAACATTTCTTTATAGGTGGAATCCTCTGTAGTAGCTACCTCATTATTCCTTGGAGGTGTTGCGCTGGATTTGTTCTTCATGTTGCCAGGAGTTTTCTGCTGATTCTTCCTCATGAGCGATTTCTTTTATCTGTTTCCTTGCCCTAATTTTCCTTTCACTTCCTCTTGCTCTTTAAGTTGCTGTGCCTGTGGACTAAGGTTTCGATGAGTCCTTTTGGTACAGGACCAAAAGGATGAGAAGGTTGAAGAGCAAGAAGGGATGAAAGAAAGAAAGAAAGAAAGAAAGAGAAATAGAGAAAGGAGAAGGGGTAGGTAAAAGGGAATATTGACAAAAAGAAGAGAGGCACAGAAAGAGGGAGACAGAGCAATGTAGGTGTACAGTAGGGTACTTTGACACAACCTTAAAAATAACCCAACCTCTGGGGGTGCCTAGTTGGGTGGTTCCCTGGAAATCAGCAGCTCTTTGTTAATGTGATCAGACACACTATCCCACCTCCACCAAGTAGGGAGGAAAGACAAAAATGCTATGAATCAAACCAAAACAAGCAAACAGAAAACTTTATGGATAAAATTGGGTGAAAAACCAAGTAATAGGGGTACAAACACTAGCAAAAATGAGGTTCTAGTTATTGAAAAAGGCAGCAATGGGAAATTGTACTTAAACTAGAAAAATGGAGAAAGAAAAGAAAGAAAAAAAAGAAAAGAAAAAATCTGTATGGAAAAGGTTGAAATTAAAAAACAAAACAACGACAAAATAAACAAAAAACAAACAAAAAACAATAAAACAACCAAAGACAAAGCAGTATATATATCTTGCTAAATATTGTCTAGGCAACAGGTGGTCTTCTGGGGTATGAGATGTTAATCACAATTCTGATACAACTGGAGGCCTCCACTGATTTCTCAAACTTCACAGGGTGGAGACCCTAAATCTCTCTTTAGCCCTCTTAAAAGGCACTTTAAACTTCTAAACTTGGCTAAGCAGAAGCTTTCCCAGGAAAGTGCTTGTTGCTGGGATCACTGCTAAAGTGGCTATCCACTTACCCAGTGTGCCAAAACTGGTCTCACTCTGCCCCTGAGGGTTAGGGCTGTAAGGCGGCTCAGTCTCCGCCTTTAGGCTGCTCAGTCAATAGGTTACTAGCTCCCACCTGATCCTTGCTCTGCAACCCTGAGGGCGGAACTTGCCAGGGCAGTTCTCTCACAATGGCTCCCTGTGGCCCACAGCCGAACACTATTAGCTCCATCCAGGGCCCTAGACAACTCAGTGGCTCAGTCTGGGACCCTAGACAACATACAAAGTTCTCCACACTCCTGCCCAAGCTCTCCCCAAGGCAGTTCAACTGAGTGCCAAGTCCAAAAACACCAAAACAGTTCACAGGTAAGGCCTTTCTGGTTTACAGTCTCACTGCTGCTGTACTTACAGCTGCCAGAGGGATTAGACCAATCGAATACACACAACCACTTGCCAGTTTTCGACTGTTTTTGTCCTCCTTTTGGGGTCCAGAAGACTCTCGTTGACTCCCTGTATCCTCAAAGGGATGATTATAGGCAGATCCCACCAGCCAGAGATGCCTGGAGTCTTATCTCCCTGGACTCATAGTGCCCAGTTGCAGGGAAGCTGTTATTCGGCCACCATCTCCATGTCTGATAATTCTGAACTCCATATTTGCTTTTTTCTTCACTGCTCTGTACAACTGAGAAACATTCCAGTCAATTTCTCTGATTCTTAGCAGGTGCCCTCTGCTCAGATCCTCAAGTTTGATGGGCTACCTCAGTAGGTTCCATTCTCTCCAGAACCTTGCCCCCACCCAAGTTATAGCTGCTTTTTATTATAAATAAATGCCTTTTATTATAATAAAATATTTAGGTGCTCCTGATGGAAGTGTTGATCTCACATAAATGAGCTTGTCAGAAATGGGATGTTTGAGTCTACATTTCAAGTGGTGAAATTTGTTGAAACTTCCAGTTTCTAGAGAGGACACAATTATTCATGTCCTCAAGCTGAACTCCAGAATCCTGAAGATATTATTCTTTTAGGTTTTGTCATTTCACTTGGGTACCCCTCAAATGAACCTCCATTTTGTTGCAGGGATGGAATCACAGATGAAGCCTATGATTTTCAAGAATGCTGTCTGGTCCCTTGGCAGCTTGGCAGCAATTCTTTCCTCTGCAGAGAGAATGCCTGGTACCATATGTTCCCCCAGATGAGAAGTTCTGTCCAGGGCCTCTTTCCAAAAGCAAGTGCAGTCTCCGACATTGATAGATAGGATTTTTTTTTTATGTATATATTTCTTCAGGCTTTAATGTAAGTCACTTAAGGTGAGTTCTTCAGGCTGTTATGAAGTCTGTCTCTTTTGAATGCAAAGGCTTGAAGCAACTCCGGGTGCTGAGTGTCAAGGGTAGATTCCCCTCTCAAAGCCTCAGCTTTGTGTTGAGTGCTTGTCCAATCCCTTTCACCTCCAAGGTAATATGCTTGAAACATTCCATTCCCTCACTTTTACCATCAACTTAACTGAGTTTTCTTGCCTAGATTCTAAATTCACCACACTCTCCTCTTCTGACACACCATATCTCACCTTGGGGAACTATGAACTTGTTTCTCCTCCATTCAGTCTCTCCAACTGCTATTGTTTAAATGTGTCCCTCCAAAATTCAAGTGTTGAAACCTAATGACCAATGCAATAGGATTGAGAGGTGGAGACTTTAAGAGGTGATTAAGCTAAGAGGGCTGTTTTTCATGAACAGAACTAAGACTCCTTATAAAAACAACTTCGTGCAGGGTTCAATTTTCCTGTCCTCCTACCTTCTTCCATGGGAAGCTGCAGAGTTCCTTTCTTGCAGAAGATGTAGCAATAAGGCACCACCTTGGAAACAGAGAGCAGTCCTCACCACACAACCAAACTTGCTGGCTCCTTGATCTTGCCCAGCTTCCAGAACTATGAGAAAATAAACTTCTGTTCTTTATAAATACCCATTCTGTGGTATTTTGTTATACCAACAAATGGACCAAGACACCACTTCAAACCCATCCTAAAAATCGAACCAGCTTCTGTGTGATATTTCTAAATTGCACGCTTAGTCTATCTTCATCTCCCTCCACAAAATGTTTCTGTGTAATATAATGTGTTCTTATACTTTATGTGAATACAAGCTCACTGCAGTTTCTCTGAAAGACAATTTGGCAATGTAGACCCTTTGAAGGTGCATATATCCTTTACATTGGGATTCCAATTCTACCAACTTTCCTTTAGAAATACTACTCAAGTGAATTTGTTGCAGCGTCATCCACCATAATGCTGACCTTTGCAGGAAATGCCATGTATCTTAATAAAAATAAATAAACAAAAGCATAAGGATAGACACTTCAGTGCTTTTATAGGTCAATTGCCAAGGTATCTTTTTTAAGTGAAATATCAAATTAAAAAGCAAGATTTAGATCATTATAGATAGGATAATCTAATCATTTATAGGTTAAAAAATATGTGACAAGAAAATATATTGCATACTTTTTACATATGCATGATCTGTCCTCTCACACTAACATGAGTGTAAAAACATTGTCTTATCTCCCACCCTATCTTTACTATCTAGACATGATAAGTGTTTAATAAGTATCTTGTTCGATGTTATCAGAGAAAACAGCCTAAACAAAAAGGTGTCTGGAGTGGGAGAAATACTTGCTTTTCACTGTTGACCCTAAATGTCCTAGAGTGAAGAAGCTCCAGGTGGCCTCATTCACCATCTTCCTATCATGCTTCAGCCATTCCAACCTACCCCTCTGTACAGAAAGCACAGGGCTTGCCCACAGGAGGACAGTAGTTTCCTCTACCAGGGGTAACCTTCTGAGAGCTACTACCAAATTCCCACCCATTCAGCTTTAATTTCCATCTCCATCTTTTTAACTGCAAACACATTTTACAATGTGTGTTTTGCAGACTCTATCCTCTATGTCCCTTTAACTGTTTCCTTCATTGCTTCTCAAGTTTCCTAGGCCTAAGCTATAACCCTCTTCCCTAAAGACCACAATGTTCTACCTGGACAGAGACCAGCTCTTATGCATCCTCACACAAGGAGCCCAGAACAGTGTCCAGCAAACAGCAGATATTAATTAATGTTTAAGAATGAATGAATTTTGACCAGGTGCAGTGACTCACACATGCAACCCTAGCACTCCGGAAGGAAAGGTAAGAGGATTGCTTGAGCTCAGGAGTTCAAGACCAGCCTAAGCTATAGCTAGACCCCATCTCTACTAAAAATAGAGAAATTTTTCTGGGTATTTTGGCAAGTGCCTATAGTCCCACCTACTCAGAAGCTGAGGCAGGAGGATCCCTTGAGTTTGGAGCCCCAGGAGTTTGAGGTTGCTGTGAGCTAGGCTGATGCTATGGCTCTCTAGCCTGGGGCAACAGAGTGGGATTCTGTCTTTAAAAAAAAAAAAAAAAAAAAAAAAGAATGAATGAATGAGTTTCATCATAGTCAAAAAATAAAAATAGCCTGAATGTTCACCAGCTGATGAATGCATTAAGTAAAATGTGGCATATCCATTCAAAGGAATGCTACTTAGTGAAAAAAAGAAATGAAGTACCAATACATGCCCAATGCGGATGGATTTTGAAAACATAATGCTAACAGAAAGGAGCCAGTCACAAAGGCCCATATATTAGAGAATTTCGTTTATATTCCAGAATAGGGAAATCCACAGAAACAGAAGTGGTTAGGTTCCTAAGGCCAGAAGGATGAGGGCTCAGGAGGCTGAGGGGCATGGAATTTCTTTTCAGGAAATGGAAATGTTCTAAAATTGATTGTGGTGACAGATGCACAACTCTGCAAATATACTAAAAGGCATTGGATAATAAATTTGAATGGGTGAAGTAGTTGGTAAGTGAATTATATCTCAATGAAGCTGTTTTAAAACCGAAAATAAGAATGGGTAAGGGAAGGAGAGAATCATGAATGAAGTTAATGCAGGTTAATAGGGTGTCTAAATAGGTTAAAAGCCTCCCTCACTTGACACACTATACCTGCCAGAACTGTCCCTCCTAAGCTACTGATGTATGCAGCATTCACACAACGAATATCCGTGAGTATCCCGTGTGTCTACACCATGCTAGGCACTGGGAATGTAGGTGAGTAAAGCAGGCATGTTCTCTGCCACCACGTAGCTAATGGCTCGGGGTGACAGCCTAATATTTAACAAAATGTTACACAAAGAGGTTTATTATTATTTCAATTGTGTTGAAAGTTACCAAGAAAAAAAAAAATCCAAAGCACCAGGGGAGACTATAAGGATATTGCTTATTCAGTCCAGGCAAGGACCTCCTCATAGTCCAGCAATTTTCATGCATTAGGCACAGCCCTATGTCTGCTCATTTTTCAGTAACAGTGCCTGGTTTTGCCACTTCAAAAACTGACTAAGCTTTCAGTAAAAGAATGAAGAGACAGGCAGTATATGCTTGGGGCCCCCTGCACTGCTGCTGCTAGGACAGACAGCTCTTCCTGGTGCGGAGGAGCAAACACCCAGGGACTTGGCCCAGACACCACTCTGATCCAAACCCCACACCTTCCCCCTCCACAGCGAGCACTATGGATAGATGGGTTTAACCACTCCAGTCCCTGAGGGTCCCCGCCTGCCCTTGCTGACGCATCTCATTTCCTTCTGCTCCGGGCCCTTGACATGGGGTGATAAAACCCGGCAGAAGATTTCCCTGGGAGGGATTTTAAAAACTAAATCTCCACCTTTGCTGACACTGCAGCTGTTCACTGAGCTGGGCCTACTTGGCCTCCTTCCTTAGAGTTGGTGATTCGTGGTTTCAGGAGCTTGTGAAAATCGGGGTGGGCCAGCCTTGGGCCTAAACTCCTGAGTTCCACACCGTCAACAAGTTGGGTTCCAAATCCCAACTGGGCTCTGAATTAAAGTATCTTCTATGCCCCAGCTCCATGAACTGCAGCCCCTTCCCTTGCTATCCTCAAACCACCAGAATTTATTAAGCTCCAACTGTGTACAACACTTTATGCTGAGCTCTGAGCTTGAATTATCTCCTCTCATCTCCCCAACAATGCTTTGAGGGAAAGGATGCTCTTATCTCTATTCTACAGATGGAAAAAAAAAAAAAAAAATGGGGAAAGGAAGGAAATAACATTTTTGAGTCTAACAGCTAATAAGTGGTAATACCCAGATTTCAACCCAGGCTTTCCAACTGTGATTTCAATCGCCTCACTATTTCGCATGAGCAATACCAAACAGCTTGCAATTCCCCCAATGTGCAATTTTCTCCTGCTTCTGGGCAAGAATGGATCTGGATTTTGTAGGGCTGAAAGCATGTACAGTTTGGAGGCCCTCTTCAAGTAAAAAGAAAGGCAAAAGAAAAGTGCTCGCAAACATGTAGATATTAAGGTGACACTCATTTCCAATGATTGAAATGATGACCTGTTATCAATTTTAAAAACCTGGAAAAAAAAAATCCAGAAAAATATCAATGTTTTTGTAATTTTCTGTTCGACATAGGTAATACAATTTGTCTACATTTTTGTGTATTTTCTTGGTTGCTCCTTCATCTGCCCAAGATATTATGATATATCCTACAAAGAAGACCAGAACAATAAGTATAACACAGCCTCTCCTCAAGGGAAGAGGCGGGGAAACTGCAGCGTGAGGCCGGCTGTTGTTGTTGTAAATAGAGCTATGCTGGAACCCAGTCAGGTCCCTTTGTTACCCATGGCTTTTTTCTGATTTCTTGCCCCAAGATCAACTTGAGTACTTGCAACAGGGAACGTATGAACACAGAGGTTAAAATATTTACTGTCCGGCCTTTTACATAACCGTTTGACCACCTTTCACTAGGGTGAGGGTCTCTGAAGGGAAGCCTTTAAGTAAGTTGCTCTGAACTGTAGTGTCAGTCACTTCCTGTGATATATTTTGCTATCTCTGGACTAGAAACGTCTGCCCACCCTGGCTTCATCCATGAAGACTCAGTATCCACATATTTTCCCTCAGAAGCATTCCCTGAGCCAGCCCACATCCAAGGCCGTTTTTCTCTGCTCCCACACTCGCATATGAACCCCCTTTAATTTATTAGGAGGAAAATACCATTTGTTGAAACTTTCCTCCAATTGAGCTATCTTGATACATAACCTTCATTGAGAATGATGGTGTTGTCTGACCTTGGTTCAATACCTAAAGCTAAATGGGGTCCACATTGATTTGGAAAGGGCGACAGACACTAACTTCCAGCCTCATCTTAATTCTCTCTTTCTTACTTAGTAGTCAGAATGCGATTATAAATTCAAAGACTATATTTTCCAACCTCAAGTGTAGTTGTTGTCAACCGAGATCTAAATGGAAGTGTTGTGTTGGATCTTTTAGACATAAACTACTGAAAAGTATTTCAGCTTAGATGTCACTCCTTTTCTCCCATAACCAATCTTTCTTCTTCTTATAAAGTAACAGTGATGGCTGGAACCCCAGCAGGCATCTTGGACCGGGAGAAGAATTTGTGTATGGAAAGTAGTGTTAGAGTTAACAAAGTAGAAACATGAAAGGTACCTTGTGTTCCAGCTGACCCTGAGAAGCCACTGTAAGAGTTCTGAACTATCTGCCTTCAGATGAATCTTGCGTTAATGAATAAATTCTCGTGTATTCAGATCATTACAGATGAATCTCTGTTCCTGAACGCCTAATGTATCTGCTAAGTAGCACAGGAGATAAAATTCTTGAATTATTTAATCAAACAGAGTGAGAGGATAATAAACATTTTGCAACTATTAAATATATAGACTTCTGTCATATGATTTTGTAAATTAATGATAATTGACCTTACAGGCAATAAACATTGTTCTAGGAGAGAGGTTATCTTGGAATATGTTTTAACCAACACAATGCTTCTTGGTGCCAATTGAGAAATCTAACATTTACATATTTAAGCAAAAAATATGTAGCTATTCATATAACATGGAAAAATGGAAATGGATCCAAGGAATCAGATAGTGTCATTATCTTCTGTCTAAATTTCTCACTCCATGTGCTAACGTCCTCTTTCGTAACTGGGGAACAGGGAGCCATAGCTAAAAGCAGCCAGGGCCTGCAATACTCTTATTTAGAGCTCAGAGGAAAGATACTATTTTTCTCTCCCAGTATCCATGCAGAAAAATCCCAGGGAAGAGCTCTGATTGGTCAGTTAGGAGCACATGTCCCACCCCCCTGTACCAGTCAGCACTGGCAGGAAGGGGTGTGAGAATTATTTCTGGCTCACATGCCTATGTGGTCAAGGCATAGAAGACCACGTTTGTCAGCCCCTCTGAAATCATATAGAACAAGAAGTTAAAGGAATAATGATAGATGAAGCATGTCCCAAAGGGATATGTTACCAAAGATGTGTGGGACTAGACAAAAGCCACAGTGCTCATAACTTATAACTTGTCTGGCTGGCCTGAGTGCAGTGGTGTTTACAACTAGTTGATCACAACCAGTTAACATTTTCTTATTTCTTCTCCAATCACCCTGCTTCACTTCAATATCCTTTAAAAAAATCTTGAAAAATAACTTTTAAGAACCCCAGAACTTGCATATCTTCCCCAATAGATTATTAGTTCTTTGAGAACAGAGACCAGATCTGGTGTTTTCTCTGGCACATTGAAAACACCTATAATTAAATAACAGGTGAATAAGAACTTAAATCATCAGTAAAAGCTTACTTTTGTTATTTTGTAATAATAGCCATGTGTAAACTTCCTCTTATGCCAGGATTTTTTCTCATTTAATTATTGAAACAATTCTGTTTTCTGATGAGGAATGAGGCCTAGAGCCATTTAATAACTTGTCAAAAGCCACACTGATACAGAGCAAAATTCAAACTTTATTCTTATCTGAATCCCAAACCCATGTTTTTCCATGGCAACATACTACGTCTAAAGGTAGTATACTTTACTATAGATCCAGGAATTTTTTTTTCTCTCAAATCATCTCGGAGAGCATCTACGCCCAAAAACTTCAAGTCTGGTTCTCCATAAAAATTGTCACAGGTGGATCCTGGGTGTTGTTCCTGGGGACTTTGGTTTGGCAAATGTCGAGAAGGACCTTCAAGTCTAATTTTAAAACCCCCAAACTATATTTCCCAATAGACTTTAAAAAACTCATTATCAAATATTATAAAGAAGCAAAACACACAGTAAAAAGCCAAAATTCATGTATTTACCACCAAGTTTAAAAACAAAGTGCATCATCCATAATTCAATTATCCTCTCTCTGATCTCATTATACCTTTTCCCTGACCAAAGGTGGTAGCCTTTATCCTAAATTTCTGTCTATGTTTTGACATCATTTCTTTTTTTTCTTTTTTCTTTTTTTAATTATTATTAAATCATAGCTGTGTACATTTGTGTAATCAAGGGGTACAATGTGCTGGTTTCATTTACAATCTGAACTATTCTCATCAAACTTTTCAACATAGCCTTCATGGCATTTTCTTAGTTATTGTATGTAGACATTTGTATTCTGCATTTAGTAAGTTTAGCCTGTACCCATTCTAAGATACACCGTAGGTGTGGCCCACCTGTTACCCTCCCCTACCCCAACCTCCCCCCTCAGGGAAAGGACATCATTTCTGTAAAGATGTATGTCATGTATATTTTAAGGCACATGTGTACAGTACAGGTCTGTAAGTTTTAACATTGTATACATTAGCTAACATTACATGCTCATTCATCATTTTCTTTGATCTCTCAACTGTGTGTTTTGGGATGTAACCTACTAATGAATACAGTACCACCTCCTTTGTTTTCATTTCCATATAATATTCCATTGTTTGAATTTATTGAAATTTATTTATCCACGTTTTTATTGATGTATATTTATGATATTTCCAAGTTTTCACTGTTACAATGTTGCAGTGGGCATTTTGAACATACCCCCCTGTGCACATGCATGATGTTTACCCTGAATTATATTCCAAGGAGTGAAATTATTGGGTCATGTGCAATGGTGAATATGTATGTTTTTCAAAACTTGTGGTGCTAATGGGTGGTCAAATTATAAAACTACAGCATTCATGCCAACTCTAATACTTTCATGCTTGAACATGCAGATGAACTTCCTAAGGAACTTGTTAAAATGCAGATTCTTATGTAATCAGTAATCTGGAGTACAATACAAGATCCTGAGTCTCTAACAGGCTCCCAGGTAATAACTATGCTGGTGCTCTGTGGACCATAATTTGATCATTAAGTTCTACCTGAACTAAAATGAAAGCTTATTCTTTCAGCAACGTTTTCTAGGCACGCCTTATGAATTAAGGAAAATTGCATTGGGATGAATAATAAGGGTAGCCACACTTTTTGTCTAGGATAGGTGAAGCTTATGCCTGGAATCTCCGTGGCCCTGTTTGGGTGATGAATTTTGTGCTCATCCTGAATGAGGCAGCTTGTCTATCTTGGGCTCTAAATAGAAACACTTGAGAAATTAGTAGTTTTCTCAAAAGCAGTTTTCTTCTACCCTATGAAAAAAGTGCCAACATCAGAAACAGATTTAACTTCAGGTTCTTTTGAAAGGAAAAACTGGAAGGCCCAAGCGTTCTTCTTGGGAAGGGACTCCTCTGGACTCCAAATAGTGAGGGAGCAAGAAGAACATCTAGATATTTTGCTTATTTCATAATTTTTCTCCTGCCTAAGGTGATTTTGAATTGCTTGATTTTCTACCAAACAATATACTACATGGTGATACAAATGCTGAGCCCAAAGAGATGTCATGGTTATAGGGCCATGAAACATCGCTGAAGGGATCAGCTGGATTTTCTAACAGGTAGGATTAGACCAGCAGCTTTGAAAACATCAGAGATACATCTCTTAAGCATGAGTTCTGACAATTAAGTTCTTGAACTCATCCTAGAAAAAGTGCTACATACTTTGTTGCCAAATATCATTATAGTCACTTTTGAAGAACTTCCCTTGCCCATCTGGTTGCTATAGGGAGGTTCAGCAACGAGGTGTGTAGCATTTTTTTTCTAGGATGAGTGCATGAACTTAATTCTTACACTTCATTCATAGACTGCTCTGATGGCCATTCTAGAAAAATAAGTTCCAAAATTGCTTTGAAAGGTGGATGAGGCACTGGCATAGGTAGATAGCCTCCCAAGGGGAGTACTTCAAAGGTGACTGTAGTGATTTGGGGGATGAAGTATGTAGCACTTTTTCCAGGATGAGTTTGTGAACTCATGTCCAGCCTCACACTCTGCCCTGCTATGACTGCTTTCTTTGCACACTCCAGAAAACAGAGTGACTTTTCACTCATACTAATCCTTCCTTGGCTTCAAGAAGTGCTTCTCTAAGCCCAGATAGAGAGTAATTAGATAAAAAAAAAAAAAAAAATGAGTGGGGAAGTCCCATAACTTTTGCTTTGAGTCCTCCCCTGTAGAAAGTGGAGGTATTTGTCCTCTCTTTGGTAGGACCATCACCTCTTCTTGCCTGGAGGTGAAATAAACACTTGACCTGGAGCTCAGTACTGGGGTTCAGCTTCCAAGCTCAGCAATGTGGTCTTGGCAAAGCCACTTGACTTACTGAGTTCCCAGTGCAGTGACATCTAGAACAAAAAAATCATTCTTTATGATTTTTATAGAAAGGACCTCAGAAAAACCATGATACCAATAAAGATTTGTGCAATTAGAAACCCTATGAATTTCTCACTGACACAGAGTCAATGTGACTTTATAGAGCTTTGCCCCCAAAGAGGGTATACATGCCAAACACACCTAGTTATAAAAATCGAACTTGTCAGAAGTGCATCTCAGCTTTTACAGTTTCCATTGACCTTTATTGGAGAAAATATTTGCAGGTTATACCTCTGATAAAGGTCTAATAACCAGAATCCACTGAGAACTCAAATTATTAGCAAGAAAAGAACATGTGACCTCATTTCAGGGTGGGCAAGGAACTTGAAGAGAAACTTCTCTAGAGAAGATTGACAGAAAATCTACAAACACATGAAAAAAAGCTCATCATCCTTAATCATCAGAGAAATGCAAATCAAAACTACTTTGAGATATCACCTAACCCCCGTAAGAATAACCCACATAACAAAATTCTAAAACCAGAAATATTGGCGTGGATGTGGAGGAAAGGGCACACTTCTACACTGCTGGTGGGAATGCCCACTAATACGTTCCTTCTGGAAGGATGTTTGGAGAATACTTAGAGACCCAAAAATAGACCTGCCATTTGCTCCTATAATTCCTTTACTAGGTTTATACCCAGAAGACCAAAAGTCACAATATAACAAAGACATCTGTACCAGAATGTTTATTGCAGCCCAATTCATAATTGCTAAGTCATGGAAGAAGCCCAAGAGCCCATCGATCCATGAATGGACTAGCAAATTGTGGTACATGTATACCATGGAATATTATGCAGCCTTAAAGAAAGATGGAGACTTTACCTCTTTCATGTTTACATGGATGGAGCTGGAACATATTCTTCTTAGCAAAGTATCTCAGGA
>CAUYPK010084461.1:0-36386 GCA_963574355.1 Loris lydekkerianus
TAAATAAGGGTAGCAGGGGAAGAAGGTAGGGTAAAAAACCATGTAGGCCCATCCACAGGGGATTTTCTAAAATTTCTTTTCTTCTCTTTTCTAGATCTTCTTGGAGTGTTTTGATCTTGTTTTGCATGATCTCAGATCTGTTCTGGCTATTTTTTGGTTGTAGTCATCATTGCTGTTTGGCAGGCCTGGGCTGGATTTGAACCTGCCAGTTCCAGTATATGTGCCTGGCACCCTAGCTGCTGAGCTACAGACATGGAGCCGCTGCCTTTGTTTTTAAAGGGAAATTGGCTGTAATTCTTATTGTTCCCCACCCCAAATGTAATATGACTATTTTCTGGATGATTTTAAGATTTTCTCTTTACCTTTCCTTCCTAGTTCGATTATGATGTACTTAGGTATTCAGTCATTCTCTCTTTAAATACTAAATATTCTGCCCCCTTTCTTTCTCTCCTCCCTTCTGGAACGCCAGTTATGCATATAGCTTGGTATATATGGTTTCATAGGTTTTGATGTGCTATTACAAGGGTTGGCCTACTTCTTTCCTAAAGGGAAAAGGTGCTCATGTTTCAAACTTTGCAGTCCACCTGGTGTCTGTCACAACTACTTAGCTATGCTATTGTAGCACTAAAGCAGCAATAAATTTCTGAAAGGTCTGGGTTCCAATTAAATCCTTATTTACAATAGCAGGCAGCAGGCCAGATTTGGTCCATGGGCCCATGGTTTGTTGACCCTTACTGTGCTCTGTTGTTGTTTTCTTTCTGTGCTTCAATTTAGATAATTTATTTTGACCTGACTTTGAGTTCAGTGGTCCTTTCTTTTGCTACATCCAATCTGTTATTAAGCCTACTAAATGAATACTTCATTCCAGATATTATACTTTTCTGTTATAGAGTTTATATTACTTTTTTTATAGACTTTGTCTTAGTTTATTTCTCTCTTTTTTTAAAGCAGACTTTACTTTTTAGAGCAGCTTTGGGTTCACAGAAAAATTGAGGAGAAAGTATAGAGAGTTCCCATATACCCCCATCCCATATACATGCAACCTCCCCACTATCAACATCCCTCATCAGAGTGGAACTGTTTAAAGAGACAAGTTTATTCTGTTGCCCAGAAAGGAGTGCAGTGGTGCACTCATAACTCACTATAACCTCCTGGACTTGAGCAATCCTTCTCCCTCAGCCTCTCAAATAGTTAGGACTATAAGCAGGTCAATTTTTAATTTCATTTTTCATGGTCTATTGCTATGTTGCTCAGGCTGGACTCAAACAGCTAGCCTCAAATGATCTTTCTGCCTCAGCTTCCCAGTGTGCTGGGCTTATAGGTGTGAGTCTCTGTGTCCAGAGTATTACTTTTGTTACATTTGATGAACTCGCATTCATATCACTATCAGCCAAAGTTCGTATTTTATATTACGGTTCACTCTTGATGTTGTACATTCTATGGGTTTTGACAAAAATACAATGACACGTATCCACCATCATAGTGTCATACAGAGTAGTTTCACTACCCTAAAAATCCTCCATGCTCCATGTGTTCATCCCTCCCGCCCTCCTAAGCCCTGGCAACCACTGATCTTTTTACTGCCTCCAAAGTTTTGTCTTTTTCGGAATGTCCCATAAATGGAATCATACAGCACAGGTCAGACAATTAAGTTTGTGAACTCATCCTAGAAAAAGTACTACATACCTTATTGCTGAATATCACTATGGTCACCTTAGAAGTACTCCCCTTGGGAAACTATGCACCAATGCCAGCGCTAGTTCACCCTTCAAAGCAATTTTGGAATTCTTTTTTTTTTTCTGGAATGGCCATCAGACCTGTCATTGTACAAGGTCTGACAATTAAGTTCATGAACTCATCCTAGGAAAAAATGCTACCTTATTGTTGAATATCACTATTGTCACCTTAGAAGTATTCCCATTTGCCATTTGATGACCTCATATCAGCCTTTTAAGATTGACTTCTTTCACTTAGTAATGTGCACTTAAATTTCCTCCATGTCTTTACATGGCTTGATACCTTATTTCTTTTTAGCCCTGAATGATATAATATTCCACTGTCTGACTATACCACAGTTTACTTATCCATTCATCTACTGAAGGGAATCTTGGTTGTTTCCAGGTTTTGGTAATTGTGAGTAAAGCTGCTATAAACATCATGTGCAGGTTTTTACGTGGACACAAGTTTTTAATTCATTTGGGTAACTACCAAGGAATGCAGTTGCTGGGTTATATGGTAAGAGCATATTTAGTTTTATAAGACATTGCCAAACTTCTTTCAAAATGGCTATATCATTTTATACTCCCACCAGCAATGAATGATAGTTCCCGTCACTCCAGACATCTTCACCAGCATTTAGTGTTGCCCATTCTAGTAAGTGTGCAATAGTATCCCATTGTTTTAACTTGCAATGTTCTAATGTCATATGTATTGAGCATCTTTTCATAGGCTTATTTGCCATAATGTATTAATATCTTCTCTTTGGTGTGATGTCTGTTGAGGTCTTTGGCTATTTTTAAATTGGGCTGTTTGTTTTCTTATTTTTGAATTTTAAGGGTTCTTTGTACGTTTGGAATAACACCCCTTTATCAAATAGGTCATTGGCAAGTACTTCTACGAAGTCTAAGGCTCATTTTCTTGTTCTCTTGACAGCATGCTTCACAAGGCAGAAGTTTTTAGTTTTAATGAAGTTTATCCTATCACACATTTCTTTCATGGATTGTGCCTTTGTGTTGTACTTAAAAAGTCATCACTATGCCCTAAATTATTTAGATTTTATCTTAGGTTATCTTCCATGAGTTTTACAGTTTTGAATTTTACATTTAAGATTTTGATACACTTTGAGTTAAATTTTATGCAGAACATAATGCCTAGACTTTTTTTTTTTTTTTTTTTTGGTATGTGAATACTGGTTGTTTCAGCACAATTTGTGGAAATGACTAACTTTGCTTGACTGTATTCTTCAATTATTTGTCAAAGATCAGTTCATTATATTTATTTATGGGGATCTGTTTTTGGTCTCTCTGTTCCATTCATCTGTTCATCCTTTCACTTATAGCACACTGTCATAATTACTATAGTTTTATAGTGAGTCTTGAAGTCAGTTAGTGTCTGTCCTCCAACTTTGTTCTTTTCCTTAATACTGTTTTGGCTATCCTGGATCTTCAGTCTCTCCATATGATCTTTAGAATCATTTTGTCAGTATCCACAAAATAACTTGCTAGGATTTTGAATTGGGAACAACTATCATTTTGACAATTTGATTCAATTTCATTAGTAGGTTGTTTCATAGATTGTTCAGATTGTCTATTTCTTCTTTGTGAGTTTTGGTAGATGATATAAAGAATCAATACATTTCATCTAGGTTATAAAATGTGTGGGCATAGAGTTGTTCATAAAAGAACATTAGTGATATCACCTCTTCCATTTCTTCTTTTTCTCTTGAGACAGTCTCTGGTAGTAGTAATTAATTTCTTTTTCTTTGTTAGACTATCTCAGCTTATCCATTTTATTGATCTTTTCAAAGACTCATCTTTTGACTTTGTTGATTTTCTCTATTGAAAATCTCTTCATTTTTAATTTTATTGATTTCTGCTCTAATTGTTATTATTTATTTTATTTTTATTATTTACTTTCTTCTGCTTATGATGGATTTAATTTGCTCTTCTTTTTCTAGCTTCCTAAGCAGAAGCTGAGATTATTGATTTTAGATTTTTATTCGTTTCTAACATATAATCTAATAGTCACTTTAATTCATTTAATGATATAAATTTCCCTCTAATGTTGATTTGATGTATCCCACAAATTTTGATAAGTTGTATTTTCATTTTCATTTTCATTTCATTCAGGGCAAAATATTGTTCAATTTCTCTAGATTTCTTCTTTGGCCCAGACACTATTTAGAAGTGTGTTATTTTACCTCTAAGTCTTTTGGTATTTTCCAGCTATCTTTCTGTTATTTATTTCTAGTTTAATTCTATTGTGGTCTGAGAGCAACCATTGTGTGAATTCTATTCTTTTAAATTTGTTTAAGTGTGTTTTGTGACCCAGAATGTTGTCTACGTTGGGGAATGTTTCATCTGAGCTTGCGAAGAAAGTGTATTCTACTGTTATTGGATGAAATAGTAAATAGATGTCCACTATATCCAGTTGATTGATGGTATTGTTGAGATCAGCTATGCTCTTACTAATTTTCTGCCTACTAAATCTGTGCATTCCTGATAGACTGAAATCTTCAACTACAATAAATTCACCCATTCTCCTTGCAGTTCTACCAGTTTTTCTCTTGCATAGTTTGATTCTCTGTTGTTAGGTGCACACATTTTAAAAATTGTTATGTCTTCTCAGAGAATTGACCCCTTTATCCTTTTGTAATACCCCTCTTTATCCCTGATAACTTTCCTTGCTCTAAAGATTACTCTGTCTGAAATTAATAAAGCTATTTACACTTTCTTCTGATTAGTATTAGTGTGGCATAGAAGGGCTGTCTGGAAAGTATCCAGGCATGAATGTCCCACTACCTGGCTGGATACTTTCTAGGCAACCCTCATATATTTCTTCATCTACTTTTTATCTATATATGTCTTTATGTTTCAAGTAAGTTTTTTATAGACAACATATAGTTTGATCTTCTTTTAAATTGACTCTGACAAACTCTTTTAATTAGTGTATTTAGACCATTGACATTCAAAGTGATTATTGATATGGTTGGATGAATTCTACCATATCTGTCACTGTTTTCTTTTTTTTGCCCTTGTTCTTTGTTTCAGTTTTTGTCTTCCACTACTTTTCTGCCTTTCGTAGTTTTATTCCCCTTTTGTGATTTTAATTGGGCGTTTTATATGATCCTATTTTCTCTCCTTTCTTAGTGTAAGATATCACTTTCTTTGTGTTCTCTAAAAATTCAGATGTTGAAATTTCATCCCCAAGGTGATAGTGTTAAGAAGTGAGGTCTTTAGGCTCTGCTGTCATGAATGGATTAGTGTCCTTATGAAAGAAGTAAGAGTGAGCTGTTTACCCCTGTGCCATGTGAGGATACAGCATGAAGGTACCATCCTGGAAGCAGAGAGTCAGCCCTTACCAGACACCAAATCTGCTACTGCCAGACTCAACCTCCTGGCCTCCAGAATACGAATATATTTTGTTATAGCAGCCCAGACTAAGACAAGTCATTTTTTAAGTATTTTTAGCATTTGCCCTGGAGTTTGCAATATACACATTAATTAATTGTGTATTAATTAATTAATTAATACAATTAATCCAAGTCCACTTTCAAATACCATTATCCCACTTCATGGGTTGTGCAGGTGCCTTATAATAACAAAATATTCCAGTTCCTCCCTCCTGTCTCCGTGTCATTGCTGTTGTTCATTTCACTTACACATTAAGTACATATGTTTATATATATACACACATACATAATTGAATATTTTGGTGCTGTTATTATTTTGAACAAACAAGAAAAATAAAAGTTTATATTATCCCTTCTTCACTCCTCTTCCTTTTTTTGTGTAGATCTGAGTTTCTGCCCTCTATCTTTTTTCTTCTTTCTAAAGAACTTCTTTCTAACATTTCTTGTAAGGCAATCTATGACAGCAAAGTCTCTCAACTTTTGTTAGTCTGAGAAAGTCTTTGCTTATTCTTCATTTTGGGGGGATAATTTCACAGGGTTCAAAATTCTAGGTTGCTGACTTTTTTCTTTCAACATTTTAAATATTTCTCTCCACCCTCTCTTACATTACTTGCATGGTTTCTAAGAAGTCAGATGAAATTCTTGACTTTTCTATAAATAAGGTATCTTCCCCCTCTGGCTTCTTTCAAGATTTTTGTTTGTTTGTTTCATTTTGTTTTATTTTTTAGTCTTTGATTTGCTACTGTCTGAGTATGAAATACCTACATGTAGTGGTTTTTTTTGTTTTTTGTCTTTTGTTTTTTTGAGACAGAGCCTTACTATTTCACCCTGGGTAGAGTGCCACGGTGTCACAGCTCACAACAATCTCAAACTCTTGGGCTTAAGCAATTCTCTTGCCTTAGCCTCCCAAGTAGCTGGGACTACAGGCGCCCGCTACAATGCCTGGCTATTTTTGTTGTTGTTGTAGTTTTTGTTGTTTGGAAGGCTTGGGCTGGGTTCAAACCTGCCAGCCTTGGTGTATGTGTCTGCTGCCCTAGCCTCTGAGCTACAGGCCAAGCCCCTAGATGTAGTTTTTGACATTTTTCCTCCTTGGTGTTCTCTGAGCTTGCTGGATTGGTTGTCTAGTATCTGATACTAATTTGAGGGAAATCTCAGTTATAATTGTTTCAAATATTTCCTCTGTTCCTTTCTCTCTTCTCCTCCTCCCTGTATTCCCATTGTATGTAATTTGTATGTTACATTTTTTGGTATTTAACAGTTGTCCTATTTGGTATTTAATAGTTGCCTTGGATATTCTGTACCATTTTTCAGGGTTTTTTTTTTGGAGGGGGGCAGTTTTGGAAGTTTCTATTGACATATTCTCAATTCAGAGATTCTTTTTTCAACCATGTCCAATATACTGAGCCCATCAAAGGCACTCTTCAGTTCTTATTAGTGTTTGTGATCTCTAGAATTTCTTTTTTGTTCTGTCTTAGAAGTTCCATCTCTCTGCTTGCGTCTGTTCTTGCATGCTATCTCTTTTGTCTATTAGAGCCCTTGGCATATTAATCATAGTTGTTTTAAATTCCTAGTCTTAAAAACCCTGCCATATCCGAGCCTGGTTCTGATGCTTTCTTTTTTTCAAACTATATATTTTACCTTTCAATATACCCGTGTAATTTTTTCTTGATTAGCCAGACATTATAGACTGAGTAAAAGGAACTTCAGTAAGCCTGCCTTTAGTAATGTGGTGGTAAGGTGGCAGGGAGTAGGGGAGAGTGTTTCACTGAGCCTATGTCTCTAAGCTGTTTAAGCTGTTAACTTCACAAGTGCTCATTGGTTTTCCCCCCTTTGGATAGCACAGGATAGCTAGATCCCAGTAGATACCTAAAAAAAAAATCCTTAAAAATTGAACTTTAACCAGTGTGTGCATCCTGAAATATTTGGGGTGGGGACAGGGGAAGTGTACTGATATATGTAATTTATTTTGAGAGTCATCAAAAGACAAGATGGATTGATAGATGGGTGCAAGGATGATGAATAAATATGGAATAAAGCAAGTACAGTAAAATTTAAATTTTAGAATCTAGGTAGTATATATACAAGTGTTTTACTGTATTACTCTTTCCATTTTTTGTATGTTTTAAAATGTCATAGTAAAATGTTTTAAAAATTAGCCCTGTGGGCTACAGAGATGAGTCAGAGCCTCTAGGTTGAAATTTAATGCCAGTGGGGGCATTAAAGGGCAAGCGATCTCTTCAGGCGTAGATGTTCTTTTGCTTATGCAGGAAATGAGAAAGTCATTTCCTACCAGCTATTCATGTTCATGAGTAATGTGTTGCACTCACGGTTATTCTAAGCTGCCACCGTAAGAGATGCTGAATTAATACATGGCTCCGTAAATCCCTAGTCACAGAATTGGGCATGCTATCCTACTTCACAGTTCACGTCCTTCTAAGGTGAGAAATCCCACCTACAAAGAGACATCGGCAAATGAGTGTGTATCAGTCAGGACAGGCTGAGTTTTCCTACAGTAGCAAGAGACTGCCAAGTGTCAGTGGCTACTTTCTCATGTTCCATGGCCACTGTGGGTTGTCTGTAGCTCTGATCTATGTCATCTTTGCTCTGGGACCCATGCTGACAGAATCGTTTTTATCTAAAACATTCTATCTGGTTACAAAGGGAAAAGAGACATAGCAAACCGCAGGATGACTCTTTACAGGGGCCTGGAAGGGGCATATGATGCTTCTGCCCACATGTCATTGTCCAAAAAACAAATTGCATGGTCATGCCTTGGTTAAGCTGGATGTAAAAGTCCCCTTCTCTTGCAGGAAGAGGCACAACAGTCTAGAGCCAATATTAGGATTAGGGTTAGGATTAGATGGATTGGATCCATCCTAAGGAATCCATCTGAATGGTGTGAGGTCTGGGAAAGGTGAGGGAACTAGGGGAGAAGAGGCAGAGGAATTATGTGCTGTTTTTCTTCACACATTTTAGAGGACACAGGGACAAGGGACTAGACATGCTCTGCAAAGCTTCAGAGGCAGCCCGAGGACATTTCCACTGGCTAGGGGTCATTGACCTCTGATCTCCACAGGAAGTACATTCTAACAAGAAAGACTGCCCAGCTATAGAGAACAAGAGGGTGCACGTGGCCTGACCACCTCCACGGTCCCAGGATCATGCTAGCACTTGAAGACATTGGTACATTCCATCATCCCCCTCCCTCTGAAAATATTGGGCCCAGTTGCCAACACAACAGTGAGCTCTCTGTCCCTGAGAGGATGTGAGCACAGCAGGATGCTCAGGTGCTATAGATGGAGCCCCTGCATAGGGAGGGTGACACTAGACCAGGGCAAGGCAGGCAGGGCAGCCTCTAGGTTGCATTTTTAGAAGAGGGATGTGCCCTTCCCCCCCAGCACCCACACCTGTCTCTCAGAGCCCCGGGCACCTCACACAGCTGCCTCCTTCCCACCCCACTTGGGCAGCTCTTAGGGCTGCCTTAGGTAGATGGCAAGGCCACCATGTCCTGGGGTCAACACCCTACGAACTTGGCACTCACTGTGCAGCATCACTTTAATTAGGAGGCAGATGAGATGGAAGCTGCTAAGTGACCCTTCCCTTCTGCCCTGCAGGCCCCTCCCTGCTCCAGCTCAGCCCACTGCAGAGCTTGGTCACAGGGAGGAGGGGAAGTCAGGCATGGCGCCAGGGCTGGCCAGCCAGGGGCCCAGGACTGCAGAGCTGCTCACGTCCGCACATTTCTGAGCATCCACATCCCTCGACCTACTTCCAGGGGCCAAGGCCCCCCACTCCTCTGCTGGAGACAACTGCCTTCTGCACTCAGCAGGAGGTAGCCCAAGAATCCTGGCTGCCTCAGCCAGTGTCCCGACCTCAGCAGAGAGGCATGCAAAAGGCCCTGTCAGCCAAGCCCTCTGGGGCCCTGCCTCCCCAGGCGTGCAGTCAGAGGCCATGCACGTTTGAATCCCAACCCCTTAACCCCTCGAGGCTGCTGCCCGCCTGGGCTCCCTGCCACCCCCAGTCTGTGCAAGCCCCAGGAGAGAAACTCACCCTCCCTCTCTATCCGCAGGCTGGTTTGCACTCCCTGCCTCTTCCTTCTTTCCTGCCTGATAACTGGTTAGTTAGGCACATGCCCCCCTACTTGCTTCACTTGCAGGCCCTATGAGATGCCACTCAGATAATTTACTGTAGTTTTCCTTTCATCCCCCTTTCCATGGATGTCCTTAAGTGCACATGTACCCTAAAACTATCCTGTGTGATTCAGTGTGTGGCTGTGATTCCAGGAGCAGATATGTGGTTTAGCCTCTGTGCATCCTGCAGTTTTTCTTTGGCACTGTCATTTTCCAGTTCTCCAAGTAACTGTATGTCACCTTGTTCATGGCTTCTGATGGCCTTTTCAACAGTTTTGGAGACAGGAGGTATGTGAGTTGAGCTGCTGCAAAGGGGAGGCCAAAAGAGGAGTCCCATGAGTGAATCTGGGGCTGTTTTTAAGCTCTGTGCACTGCCGAGCTTGGCAAGGCCCCCTCTGTGCCTCCACATCTCAGTGGCCTGCGCTGTTCACCATGCTGCATGAGCCAGACTCTGAAGGGGCCCACAGGGGGAGCTGTGGTGCACACCAGGCATCTGAATAGTGGCCAGACTGGGGAGAATGAGAGCTCCCTCCAGCGCTCCCCAAGACCTCCAGAATGGCCTTGTCCTCAGGGGCTGTGGGTTTCAGAGCTCATGGCCATTGTATCTAGTTCCAGGGCAGGAAGAGGGACACTGCCCAGCAAGTGTAGTATGGTTGGGATGCTGCTCACCATGACATGGCAATGAGGTCAGGGAGGAACGGCTCTCGCCCCAGGTTACCTGTGCTGCTCTGTGTCTAGCGGGGCCTTGAACTGACAAACTGCAAGCTAAGTCCCTGGCCAGGCTCCCAGCAGCCCCCCTCAAGGAGCCATCTCTCCTGAGAGTGCAGGATGCCCCTGGTTCCATCTGTCATCCTGTCCTTGATTTTCCCTTGATAGTTTCTCACTTTTTGTGGGGGCTTGTCATCTCTTCTCCCCTGGTGTGTATTTTGTAGACTATTTGAGATGCCTTCTGGCGCAAGATGGGTTCTGCAGAGTCCTCTGAAACATGCTTCATGCCATATGCTGTCCTGGTGTCAATCTCTTCCCACTAGCCTGAATGCACCGGTAGGCTGCCACCATGTGTGTGGGATGAAGAGATGAGTGAATGAACAGGCTATGGGGTAGGCCTGAGATTTCTTCTTGCCCCACCAGAAGGCTCCCTCCCCACAGTTTTGGAGAGTGGGGACCCTCCTTGAAGAGTGGCACTCACCTCCCTGGGTGGCCTGGGCTACCGGCACTTCGTTGGCCCATTTAGCAAATCCTAAGAGAGGCCCAGAGATGGAGCAGTAACCAGAGTGGGCCTGGACCTGAGGGGCTCCTTCTGGTTTTCAGCTCCCCACGGACCAGCCAGGCAGCCACTGGGGTGGGAAGAGGCAGAGAGCCTCTCAGCAAGTGTGACCAGTGAAGGCTTCACACGGGATGTGGGATTGAGGTGGACCATGGAGGGCAGGTGTGGCTACAACTGTGAACATACGGAGTTGGGGAAGAAAGGAGAGAAGGTTCCAGGCAGAGGCAACTGTGCGTGCACAGGCCCAGCACAGGGGAAGCTCAAGCCCCCGGAGAGCAGCCACAAGTCTAGTGTGGAGGCATCTAGGTGTGGGAAGACGAAGAGTGGGTGCTGAGGCTGGAAAGGCAAGAAGGCCCTGGGGGCAGTGGCAGGCCTCCCAGCAAGAGGCTAGATGTCACCCCTGAGCAGCCAGGAGAGGAGGCATTGCTGACCACAACTGGTGCAGGTCTGGACAGCAGGAGGAGAGTTGAAAGTGGGGTATAGGGTAAGAGCAGAGGCCCCAGGAAAGGATCTGATTGACCAGGGAAAGGAAAGGTGGAGGTGAGAAGGAAGCCAAGGAGAGACCCGGGGAACCCTGCATTTAAGGGTCAGCCAGTGGGAGATACAGGAAGTGGTCAGGAGGCAAAAGAAGGAGGTGGAGACACTGATTAAAGGGGCTTACAGGGAACAGAAGAGGCAGCATCTCTGCTGCAGAGGGGCCTGCAGTTTGGAGACCAGAAGCCACTACCCAGCAGGGGGGGCAGCTGAGGGCATGGAGAGGGCACAGGCCTCTCTTTGTGAGGAACAATGGAAGCAGATGAAAGAGAAGGGCTCTGTTGTCTGAATGGAAGAAACCAGGTCTGCTTGAGATGAGGAGTGAGGCATTAGGGGGAAATGGAGGACAAGAGGGTCAGGAGCTCACTCATAGGGAAGCACAAGAGCTGGGACGAGAGAACAGAGGGACAGGGTCTCAAGATGCTGGGCAGTGGGCCCACCTCCCCCTTTTCTCATTCAGCTCCTCCCCTGGGCAGCCATACCTTCTACAAGCTGCAGGGGAGTGCCAGGGTGCTGCCCCCCAGGCTCCACATCCCCTGAATGTGGGTGGAGGGCCCCAGGCAGAAATAGCCTGAGGGAGGGTGCAAGACAGGCCTGGTATAGCTGCAGGGCTCTAAGCCTGAGCTCCAGGAGTAGCTGCCCCACAGCATGCAGGACCCAGTGTGAGCACGGAATCCAGTGCAGCGGTAGATCACTTCCTCCATCTTCCTCATTCAGTCACTTATTCATCCCTTCATCATTCCCTAGGTGAGCATGCCCCATGCTGGGGTGAGGCCCTTGAGGAGCCACTATCTGGTGGAGACACAAGCCTATAACCAAACTCTGGCCACACACAGTGGTGCTGCTGGAACCCAGGGTGGCTCAGGGCAGAAAGAAGGGAGACCAAACCACTATTAAAATGAAAATGCTTCCCAAATTGATCTATAGATTCAATATAATCCCTATCAAAATTCCCAGGTGGCTTCTTCCAAAAACATTGACACACTAATCCCAAAATTCATATGGAAATGTAAAGGACCAAGAGTAGTCAAAATAATACTCAATATTGATTATTGAAAAAAACAAATTGGAGGATTTTAAATTTCAGAATGTACTACAAAGCTACATTGGCATAGGGTACACATTTCAATCAATGAAACAGAATTGAGAATCCAAAATCAACCCTCACATTTATGGTCAACTGATTTGCAACAAAGGTGCCAGAAAATTCAATAGGGAAAAGAATAATCTTTTTAATAAATGGTACTGGGACCACTGGATATCCACGAGTAAAAAAAGTAATTTGGATCCATACCTCACACCATATGCAAAACTTAAAATAGATCAAAAATCCAACTGCGAGAGTTAAAACTATAAACCTCTTACAAGAAGACATAAACATAAATCTTCATGACATTAGATTAGGCAATGGTTTCTTAGCTATGACAGTAAAAGTATAAGCAACCAAAAAAAAAAAAAAAAAAATATAAATTTGACTTCTTCAAAATTAAAAAAAAAAATTTATTAAAAAATTTTGTGCTTCAAAGGACACCATCAAGAAAATGAAACTACAAACCACTGAATGGAAGAAAATATTTTCCAATAATAGTAATTTAAGAAACTCATATCTAGCATATGTAAAGAACTCTTACAACTCAATAATAAAGAAAATGAATGGTCCAGTTTAAAAATTGTCAAAGAAGGGCGGCACCTGTGGCTCAGTGGGTAGGGTGCTGGCCCCATGTACTGAGAGTGGTGGGTTTGGGCCCAGCCCCAGCCAAACTGCAACAAAAAGGTACCCAGATGTTGTGGTGAGCACCTGTGGTCCCAGCTACTTGGGAGGCTGAGGCAGGAGAATCACCTAAGCCCAAGGATTTGAAGGTTGCTGTGATCTGTAGTGCCATGGCACTCTACCGAGGATTAATAAGTGAGAATCTGTTGCAAAAATAAATAAATAAATAAATAATTAATTAATTAATTTTAAAAAAGTAAAAAATTAAAGAAAATTGTCAAAGAATATGAATAGACATTTCTCCAAAGAATATATACAAATGACTAATAAGCACATGAAAAGATGTTAGACATCATCAGTTAAAACTACAAGGTGGTGCAACCACTGGCATGGTTATAATAAAAAAGGCAGACAATAACAAGTGTTGGTGAAGATGTAGAGAAATCTCAACCTTCACTACTGGTAGTAATGTAAAATGGCCCAGCCACTTTGGAAAACAATCTGGCAATTCCTCAAAAGGTTAACAGGCGGTCTCTGTTCATTACCATATGGATCCAGCAATTCCACTCCGAGGTATATACCCAAAAGAAATAAAAATATATGTTCCTGCAAAAACCTATATATAAATATTTATAACAATATTACTCATAATAGCCCAAAGGTTGAAAGATCCCCAAAATCAAATGTTCATCAACTGATGAATGGATAAACAAAATGTGGTATAGCCAGATAAAGGAATCATTCAGCAGTACCGTGGAATAAAGTACTGATACATTGATGAACCCTGAAAACATTATGCTTAGTGAAAGGGATTGGTCACAACAGAACACATATTGTATGATTCCATTTCTATGAAATGTTGAGAGTGGACAAATCCATACAGACAGACTGAAGATAGCGGCTGCCTAGTGTTGGGGGAGGGTGGAGTGCAATGTTGGGAGGAGAAAGTTAATGGTAGAGAGTTTGTTTTCTTAGGGGATGAATGTTTTAATATTGATTGTGGTGTTGATTGCAGGCTCTGTGAATATATTAAGTCATTGAAGTATGTGCTTTAAATGTATGAATTACATGGTATGTGAATTATTTTATTTTATTTTATTTTATTTTATTTTATTTTGAGACAGAGTCTCACTATGTCGCCCTCAGTAGAGTGTCGTGGCATCACAGCTCACAGCAACCTCCAACTCTTGGGCTTAAGTGATTCTCTTGTCTCAGCCTCCCAAGTAGCTGGGACTACAGGCACCTGCCAAACACCTGGCTATTTTTTGGTTGTAGTTGTCATTGTTTGGCAGGCCTGGGCCAGGTTCAAACCTGCCAGCTCTGCCCTAGCCACTGAGCTACAGGCACCAAGCCATATTATATGAATTATATCTCAGTAAAGATGTTTGTTTAAATAATCTCCATGGAAGGGCATTTGCTGCAGCCCCATCCTCTTTTCCAGGCCATAAAGCTTCAGAAAGAGGAAGGATCAGCAGCTCTGGGGGCCAGAACCCAGCAGTACCACAAACCTTGCTTACCTCAACCAGATCATTACCTCTCTGACCTCAGTCTCCTCATCTCAAGGACAAAGGGCCCAGGTCATTTCTGAGGGCCTTTCCCTCCTGTTATGTAGGGAATCTAAAATATTTGAGCCCTCGCAGGCAGTCCCACTCTTATGGAGAAAAAGGCTCTAATGCTCAAAATACGTATGTTCCACACAGCATTTTCTGTAATGATGAAAGAAGTTACCTAAGTTTCCAACAACAAGTGAAGAGTTATATAAATTATAAATGGCAGCTGTACCATTTTAAGCAGGGCCCGTAAACACTGACAATGTGGGGAAACGCTGAGGCTGTTGTGATGACCTAGGAGCAAGGAAGCCAGGAGGCTCGTGAATACTCCCCAGGCTTCTTTCAAGATGGTCCCTGGGGGCAGAACTCCCTCAGACAGCTGCTGAAGGCCATGGTGAGCTCCAGTGTGGAATCCTCCCCACAGGCCTGCATTAGCGCTCCCCAGGAGGAACTGGGGCTCCCTTGGGGGGAGTCACTGCTTCATTCCTTATTGCAAACATCTTCTGGACAAAGGACATTGTGGGTCACTCCCCATCCTTTTGGCCCCACTCTGGCACTACCCATGATCCAAAGCCTCCTATGGGTGGCTCTCTACAAGTCTCAGGTCCCTCACCCCCAGGCCATGCTTTATAAGGACAAAAGAGGGGGAATCCTACACTCCTGATCCCCTGAACTGGAAGGAAGGAAAAGAGGGAGAAATGAAGTGAGGGAGGGTGGAGGAAAAGAAAGGCTGCTATTCGTAGGAGCCCCCCCTCCCCCTCTGGCTTGTGTCTAGGAGCAGCCCTGAGAGCCCCTTGCTGTCTGGTGGCCTCTGTTCATTGCACCTGGCTGTTCTCAGCTGCATCTGGCCAGCAGCTAGTGGGGCTACAGCTGTTCCCTGCAGCAGACTGGGGAACAAGGAAGGACCCTGGTTCAGGTTCCAGGCCTCACCTGCTTGGTGTCATTTACCTTGGCCACTACTGTCCTTGGGCCTCAGAGACAGAGAGACAAGACAGGCAAAGGAATTCCTGGGAGAGGAGAGTCTCAGGGAGTCTCCCATTTCCCAAAGCAGTTTCACATGCAGGCTCTTAGTCCTCCTCATACCACCATCCCTAGCCAGACACAGGCAGCACCAGCCTTGCTTTACAAATGAGAGAGCCATTTGTAGGCCCGATTTTATGCCAGTCCAGGGAAAGGTAGACAGATGGTCCACTGAGAATGACACAGCCAGGAAAGTGGCCCCACGGTGTTGTCTTCAGGCTGCAGAGCCCAGGCAAGACTTGGGAGCCCCGAGTAGGGCTCAGAAAGGCCTCCCAGAGCAATGAGCCTGGAAGGAGGCCAATATGGAGAAGAAAGAAAAATCCAGGCAGAGGGGCAGGCATGCAAAGGCCTAGAGATGATAGAAAATAGCTGCAAGAATTGAGGGCTTACGAAGAGCCAGGTAGGCGCATGATGTTGCCTTGTTTCACCTTTCCTGTAATGAAATTGCTGTCTCATTTTGCAGATGAGAAAACTGAGTCTTATGTTGCACAGCTCACTCACAGTTATTCTTCTAATTTTTAAATTCAAAGTAGGCTGCTATAACAAAGAACCTCCAAATCTCTGCTGAGCGCAAGTTGATTTCTTGCTCACATCACAGCCCAGGGTGAGTCCAAGTGGTGACTTAGGGAACCAGTGTCCTCTGATACTACCATCTGAAGCCTCTGGCCTTTAAGGGACTGCAAAAGGGAAACTGAGCAGATGCTCGAGCATGGAAGACCTTTACAGGGCAGGTGGATGTGGCGGTGTCTTTCTCCTATCCCCTTTTCACTAGCCTGACTTATCTCTACATCAAGGGGCTGGGAAGTATGATCTAAGGGTGCTCAGGAAGAAGACTACACCAAGAATGAAGCTATTGCCTCCCACACACCAGGGAGGAACCAGGCACGTGGAGGCGTGGCAAGTGACTGGGATGGTGTCTGGACTTTGTCCCGCAGGCATCAAGGAGTCACTGACAGGCTTTAAGGAGGGAAGTGCCATGGGCAAGTCTGGGGTGCAGACAGATAAGGCTGCCCAGGAGAGGGCCATCCAGAGTAGCCAGGGGAAGGAGACCAGGCCAGGAAGTTACATGAGGAGCACAGAGTCCCTGGTGACTCCAGGCTGAGTCTCTGGACCACTCCTTGGGGGCTCATTCTCCTTAGTCCCAGCCCATCCTGAAAGCCTGCCACCCAAGCCTTCGCCACACCTTGTCTGCAGGAACACTAGGGAAGACACCCCAGCCCCACCCTAGAGAGCAGCTGAGGGGAAGGCTGCCCTGGCTCTGGGAAGTAGCAAGGAAAGCGATGTGGGGCTGTAATTCTATTGCCAGCGTCTGGGAGCCAGCAGGGGCAGAGGGACTGATAACCACATTTCATTCATTGCAGGCACTGGGGACATCACTCAGGCCCAGTAAGGAGCCATTAACCCAGACAGAGTGTGCCCTGCAGGGAAACCATCTCCCAGCAGCCTCTTTAGGGCAGGGCCTTGCAGCAAGGGATGGAAGGGTGGATGCTGGTGGGGCCATTCCCGGGGCTGTGGGCTGACAGCTCCTGGGAACCCTGGAGCTGGTCTCCTGACTCTCCACCTACTTCACCTGGGACCAGTGTGTTGGGTGCAGGGGGCAGCAGGAAAGGAGCCAGGGGAGGGTGCCGTTCCTTAGGGAGAAGCCGTGGTGAGGCAGGTGAGGAATCAGCCTGGATCTGAGCTCTCCCGGGGCCAGAGAGGACTGTTTCCTGCTGTGTATGGGCCACTTACATACACACTGGCTCCTATAACCTCATACCCCTTTCTGCCCAACGCTGCCTAGGACAACACCTCTGCCTCTTCTGTCCCGTCCAGACCCTCCCATGTTTTGCAAGAGAACAGCAGTGGGTCCTCTGCAGCACTTGCCCCGGTTACTATCTCTCACACACCCTCGACTTCATGCACCCTCAGCCTCACTCCCCATCACAGGTCTCCCAGGTAACCACAGCGTAACCATAATAACCATCCCCACTCCCCAGTGCTGGCCCCACAGGTCTGTTCTCAGGCTGGATTTGCACTACCCTACCTTGTCCTCACAAACCTTGTGAGCACAGTGGTCCCCCAAGTCCACAGAAATGGATTGCTGCCCAGAGAGGGAAAGGAGCTTGCCTGAGGTCACATAGCAACAAGAAGTGGAGGCAGTCCATGAACTTAAGCCCAGGAGTTGGAGGTTGCTGTGAGCTGTGATGTCACAGCTCTCTACCAGGGCGACAGCTTGAGGCTCTGTCTCAAAAAAATAAATGAATAAATAAATGAGATATCATCTTCAAGCCTGTGCCTGGATAAAAATTATTGATATTCTAATTCCTTCACGAACAGTTTCTACAGGTGCCCATAGTTGTGGCTCCACCTCCTCCACGTTTGGACCTTGTCCTGCCTCTCCTTCTGCCAGGTGCCATCCTGGGGGGCACAGGGGGGGAAGTTCTCTGGCAGAAATAACCCCTGTAGCACCAGCCCTGCTAGGACAGCACGGGGAGGAACAGGCAGCCTTTGTAGTCAGGGTGCTCCTTCCCTGCCCCCCCAATTGAAGAGCTTCACCTCTCTGAACTTCCATTTCCTTATGCGTAATGAGGCTAATATAGCCTAACTTTCAGGGTGGCTATGAGGACCCCATGTCATACAGCACACCCCATGCCTGGACACTCAGTGGCCAGACTGCCCCCTGTGATTTCCCAGCGGCTGTAAATCACATTTCTGTCTACACACTTTGGCATGGCCTGTTTCTGGAAAACTATAACTTCCACATTTCTGACCTGACAATGATGATCGTCCCCAGATGTTTTGGCTAAAAGCTATTAAATTACCTTTGACTTTGTCTCTTGGCTTAAATAGGCAACAAGTTCTGGCAAATCCCTTAGTCCCATCTGCCTTCACCCTACTCCTCTGTGCTCAGACCAGAATCAGGACCAGAGCCTGTTCGTGGCAAGGGCCCACTCCATGTAAGCTACAAGGTGCCAAGTGGAGGTGAGTATGCAGAGCATGCAGAAGCTCCCTGCCCTCAGGGAGCTTCCAGTCAAATCAGGAAAGTGATTTGTCCAGCCCTCACCATGACAGAGGAGAGGAGACAATAGCAGCGCTGGCCAACAAAGAAAGAATGGGAAGCCTGCAAGGAGGAGCCATTAGGATGGTGCAATACAGAATGTGAGGAAGGGCACAGCGACTGCTCATCAGATGATACTTCAAGTGCCATATGTGCAGTCACCTTATACCAAGTAACTCGGGTGGAAGACTCTGCTCTCATGGTGTTCACAAATTCAAACCTGATAAGTACTGTTGAGAAAATAAAACAGAGTAATATGGTGAAGACTGGCAATGGGAGGCTTCTCTAAGGAGACATTTCCAAAAGATCTTCATGATAAAAATAAGGGAAGAGCATTCTGGCAAAGGGAACAGCAAGTGCAAAAATGACAAGCCTAGCTTCTTCAGGAGAAAAAAAATACATTTTACAATCCAAACAATGTGGAATTAGCATGAGGATAAACAGACCAGTGGAATAGGATTTGAGAGTTTAAAAATAAGCCTATATGTCTACAGACAATTGATTTTCAACAAGGGTGCCAAGACCATTCAATGAGAAAAGAATAGTCATGTTGAAAAATGGTGCTGGGACAACTGGATATCCACGTGTTAAACAATGAAGGAAAATCCCACCTCAGACCATTTACAAAAATTAACTCAAAATGGATCAAAGAACTAAATGTAAGTGCTTGAATTATAAAGAATTCCTAGTAAAGTATCGTAATAATGGAAAAGCAAGTATCTAATGTATTCAATACTAATATGAAGCCAGTCAATGAGCTAATACAGGTCCACACAAGAGAAAAATTCCATTCAATTCAAGTTGGGGGTAGAGGGGAAGAAGAGGGATTGGTGTCCTCCAACTTAAAGGGCACAATGTAAGGGTATATGGCACACCTCCTGGGTGCGGGACACAACCACAACAGGGACCTCACCTAACAATGCAAATATTGTAACCTAAGCATATTTACCCTCATATTAATCTAAAATTTTAGATAAGAAACTTCTGGGAGAAAATAGAGAGGCAAATCCTCATAAATGTGAATTCCGCAATGGATTCTTTTGACAACAAAAGTATAGGTAATAAGAGAGAAAAATATATTGAAACTTCTGGGAGAAAATAGAGAGGCAAATCCTCATAAATGTGAATTCCGCAATGGATTCTTTTGACAATGAAAGTATAGGTAATAAGAGAGAAAAATATATTGGAATTCATCAAATTTAAAAATTTGTTCATCAAAGGATATCATAAAGAAAGTAAAAAGTTGGTGGTGCCTGTAGCTCAGTGGGTAGGGCGCCAGCCACATACAATGAGACGGGAGGGTTCAAACTTGGCCTGGGCCAGCTAAAACAACAGTGACAACTGCAACAACAAAAAAAAATAGCTGGGCATCATGGCAGGCTCCTGTAGTCCCAGCTACTTGGGAGGCTGAGCCAAGACAATTGCTTAAGCCCAAAAGGTTGAGGTTGTTGTGAGCTGGGATGCCATGGTACTCTATTCAGGGCAACAGCTTGAGACTCTGTCTCAAAAAAAAAAAAAGAAAGAAAGAAAGAAAGAAAAGAGAAAAGAGAAGAGAAGAGAAGAGAAGAGAAGAGAAGAGAAGAGAAGAGAAGAGAAGAGAAGAGAAGAGAGCAAAAAGTAAATGTACAGAATGGGAGGAATTTTGATATTTGCAAATCAAATAATCTGATAAGCATCTAGTATCCAGAATATATATGTAACGAACTCTTACAACTCAACAACAAAAAAACAGATAACTAAATAACTGAGCAAAGGATCTAAATAAACATTTCTCCAAAGAAGATATACAAGTGGCCAACAAGCACATGAAAAGATATTTAACATCTCTAATTATTAGGAAATGCAAATTAAAACCACAGTGAGGTACTGCTTCCCACTCATGGTTATAGAATGACCAAAATTTTAAAAACAAACAATAAAAAGTGATATTGCACATGTGAAGATATTGAAACCCTCATATATTGCTGTTAAGAAACATAAAATGGTACTGCTGCTTTGGAAAAGTTTGGCAGTTCTGTAAAAAGCTAAACATAGAATAATGACAGGACCCAGCAATTCCACTCCTAGGTATATACCTAAAAGAATCGAAACCAGGTACATGAATGTTCATAACAGTACTATTCACTAAATCCAAAAGGTGGAAACAACCCAAATGTCCATCATGAAGGGATAAAGAAAATCTGGCATATTCCTATGATGGAATAACAATGAGCCACAAAAAGGAATGAAGTATGAATATCTGCTATAATGTGAATGAACCTGGAAAAAAATTATGTTAAGTGAAAGAAGCCAGAAGCAAAGGCCACATGTATGATTTCATTTATACCCAGGCTAGGTAAATCCACAGAGACGGAAAGTAGATTAGTGGTTGCCAGGGACTGGAGCAAGGAGGAAATGAGAAATAATGGCTTAATGGGAATGGGGTTTTCTTTGGGGGTGATGAAAATATTCTGGAATGAGATACAGCTGATAGTTGTACATTTTGAATGCATGAAATCCCACTGAATTGTCCATTTTTAAATGATTGATTTTATTTATGTTCATTTTACCCCAATCAAAAAATACATTTTCTGACTACTCATATTCAGAATACATGAAGAACTTCCATAAACTAATAAGCAAACCACAAAAAGCCATTTTTAATTGGATAAAAGACTTGAACAGCCACGTAGAATTATTACACAACCCAGCAATTGTATTCCTTAAAAAGGATATCCAAATAGTCAATAAGCACATGAAGAAATGCTCAACATCATTAGTCACCAGGAAAATGCAAATTAAAACCTGTTAGGATGGCAACTGTGTTAAAAAAAAAAAAAAAGACAAAAATTGTTGGTGAAGATATGGAGAAATTAGAACCTTTGTGGTCTGTTGGTTGGAATGTCAAGGCTTCCTCAAAAGGTGGTTCCTCAAAAAATCAAAAATAGAATTATAATATTTTCCAGTAATTTCACTTCTGGATATATACTCAAAAGAATTGAAAGCAAAGTCTTGAAGAGATATTTGTAGACCCACGTTCATGATACCCAAAAGGTGGAGGCAGTCCAAGTGTCCATGGATGAATGAATGCATAAACAAAATTGGAATCTCCATTCAGTGGGACATTATTTGGCCTTAAAAAGGAATGAAATTCCTACACATGCTACAATGTGGATGGACTTTAAGGGCATTATGCTAAGTCAAATAAGAGTAACAAAAGGACAAATACTACATGATTCCACTTAAACAAGATATCTAGAGTAGTCAAAAAATACGCCCCTTCAAAAAAAAAAAAAAACCCACAAGGACATACTCCACGCTCCCCAGAATGCTTAAAAGCAAATAGACCAATAACACCAAATGGTTGTGAGGATGTAGAGCAATTGGAACTCTTGTATGCTAGCAGTGAAAGTATTAATTGGTAGACTCATTTTGGAAGACTGTTTAGCAATACCTACAAAGTTAAATATTTGCTTATCTTATTACCTAGTAATTCCACTTCTAGATATTTACCCAAAATAAATGATTACATGTGTCCACCAAAGACATATTCATGAACATTCATATAGGTTTTATTCATAGTTGCTCAAAACTGGAAACAACCCAAATGTCCACCAAAAGGGAATGGATAAATAAATTGTGGTACATCCATACAATGGAACACTATTCAACAATGACAAAGAATGAGCTAATACTGAAACAACCTGGATGACTCCCGGACATTATATTGAGCAAAAGAAGCCAGAAGCAAAAGAATTTGCATTAAAATTTTAAAACAGGCAAAATTAATTTATATAATAGAAATCAGATGATGTTTTCTCTAGAGGTACTTACTGAGAAGGGGGACAAGGGACTTTCTGGCATATACATACATGAATAGTCACTGAGCTGGGCACTTAAAGTCTGTGCACTCCACCGTCTGATTGAGAAATCATTTCTAAAGGTACCTCTGAGTACAAGGTGGAAGATGGGCTTGTATGGGGCTCCGTCAGAAGTGGAGTGCAAGTGAAAATTGGCACATTCATCAGCAAGCATCTCCCAGCCCCTAAACCTGGCTGCTCAGACTTAAACCTCAGGAGGGGGCCCAGTGTGGGCCTTGGGGAGCATTTTTTCCCACACTACCCAGGCCTAGGTAACAAGACCCAGGCCCCTAGAGGAGAAGGGACTTGCACGTGGCCTCCCAACCCAGTGCTCACTGCCAGCAGCAGGCTATTCCCATAATGACGCTCTCATGAAAGGTGACTTTAGTCCTAAAAAGGCATTTCCATGTAGGGACACAGGAGGGCGGGAGAGGGTTATTCTCTGACGGGATGGGAGTGGGTAGGGTAAGGCCTTTCCACCCCTCCTTAAGCAGGATGAGGAAAGAACAGAGTGTTAGGAAATGCAGTAGCAAGCTCTGAGGTGTTCAGAGAAGCTGGGACCTGATGGGGGCCACACTCCTTCACTCAGGATGAGATAGGCTCTAGCTCAACCTAAGAAGGGTCAAGGGAGCTTGGAGAATGAGGTGCTTCCCTCAGAGAAAGCAGAAAGGCGCCAAAGGAGAAGAGGCCCTGAGGCTGGAGGCAGCTTGAGGAGTGGGCTAGGCCTGGGCCTGGACTCCCTGAGGTCCGGTATGGCCAGGAGTCCTGATCAGCTCTCAGACCTGCAGCCTCTACAGGAAGGCTAGGGGCCCCACCACTGCCAGGCCCTCCCTTGGTGTTGCCAGCCAGGTGGCCACCACCCCCTGCTCAGAGATCCTGTCAACCCCAGGGCCTGCCACAAAGCTTGTGGGGCTCTCAAAGACGGGGAAGGAGAGAAGAGGGCAGGGAATTGGGGAGAGGACTGGGAGTTAATCGTCCCCACCTCCCGGATGTCCCTTACCCTGGCCTGGAAGAAGCTTCTGTCGATGAGTCTTGGCTGTTAAAAATAACCCGCCTCTCCATCATCCCGACAGCCGCACTTGGGGACAGCGTGTTCCAAGGCCAAGCTGCTCTCCAGAGACTAGAGCTTCGGGGCAAGAAGAGCTGTGGATGTTCCTGGCTGGCCCCGGCCTGCCCAGGCTGGGAGAGGCCCACAGGCTTGCACGCAGCCCAGGCTTCCCAGTCACATGGCCAGTGCTCTTGCTTCCTGAGATCCCAGGTGTTGGGCCCATTGACAAGGGCACTGGTGTTCCTGGGGTGCCGTGGTTACCCTAGAGGCACGTGTTACTATAGGCTCTGTGGGCCTCTCCAAGAACTCACTCCTCCTTACATGAAATTCGGCAAAGAAGAGGACACCAAGCCACATGGCTTCCTCCTCTGATTTCAAAAACGTCCCTTGCTGGGACTACATGAGACTTTACTGGAGATCATAGAGGAAAAGGAGGGACTTGGCTGTGTGCAAAGCCCATGTTCTTGTTCCTCAGACGCAGTCCCCTCTCTGCTGTCATCTCCCCTGCATAGGAGAGGAAGGTGTTAACAGCACTCAGGGTTAAGAGCCCTAGAGGTGAGATCTAGATTCAAATTCCAGCACAGCCCTAAGTACAGTGTGACCTTGAGAAAGTTACTTAACCTCTCTATGCCCTGCTCCCCTCATTGGTAAAATAGATGATCACAGCCCCAACCTTGCCCAAGAGTTCCTAAATATAGGGCCTGAACATGCTAACACGCCCTAAGTAGCAACACAGCATCTGGGTTAAGAGCACTGACTCCAGAATGGAATTTCAAATCCTGCCTCCTCTGTTGGCCAGCTGTGTGCCTGGAGCAAGTTCTTTGCCTCTCTCATTCCTAATTTCCTGGCCTTTCAAATGGAATGATGACACTTACCTCCTGGAGCTGCTGCAAAGGCCTCTTGGGTAGATGTGCTGAGCAGGTAGTCAGCACTTGACAAGTGTGCAAAGCCCCAGTCAGGACAGCACTAGAGCTGGGGTCCCACAGAGGGGTGGCTGTAGGCAGGATGGGGAGGATGGGCAGCACACTGCTCCAGTGAAGGCCTTTCTGCCACCTGCAAACCACAGGAGCTGCGGCAGGGTGCGGTACTGCAGCCTTAAGACCACATTTGGTCTTCTAGATCCTTAAGTGCAGCCTTTTGACTGAATTTGTGTGGCATTAAGGCCTCAGATTCATCACTTCTGGAGGTTCTTGGGCATAAGTGGGCCTATCTTCTCTACCCATGGGCTTCCTGAGGCCCTCATGGAGCAGACCCACCCTAGGCAACAGGCCCTTTCTTTCCCAACAACCTACCTTCCTGCTATCCCCCTGCACCTAACGGTGAGAGTAGAGGAGAGAGAGAAAGAAAGGAACAGAGAAACCAAGAGAGAGGAGTCCCAGGGTCCAGGGAGAAGAAAAAAGAAGGGGAGAGGGAAGGAGAGACAATGAGGGAAGGGGAGAGAGAGAGAGAGGCCCAGAGACAGAAAAGTAAGACAGGAAAGAAAAAGCAAAAGAAATAGAAAATTTCTAGAAATTTAGAGAACAGCAGTGACCTCTCTAAAAGACTCAAATGGGGGGGGGAGCAGCTGGGGAACCCCAAGGGGGGGTGTCAGGGACAGTGATGGAGCTCACGAAGCTGGAGACAGCCTGACTCCTCTGCAAACAGGACTTTTATCTAAAGATGGGTAATAAGTTGTCATGACAACAGATGTAGCATTTAGGGTAATTACTGGTGAATAGCAGAGAAGAGGTGGCAGCCCTGGTGGGTGCTGTAGCCCCTAGAGGGGGTCGTGGAGGCAGCCCCAAGTCCCATCTTCCCCTGCCCCACCCAGGCCCTTACCTCAGCCTTATCCTCACCAAGACCTTCCCAGCCCAAGAATCTGCTCCAGGGCAGACTTTCTAAACCATGGCACTAGACCCTCTCCCCATTCTACCCAGGGCTGGCAGCAAACCCAGGCACCATGTGTGGACACATTCTCTGTGACAAGCTTCTCAACATAACCACCCCCACCACGACACTCCGGGCAAGGTATAGAGGGAACTTCATTTTACAGATACAAAGAGTCAGAGAAGTTGAGTAACTTCTCTGAGTCACACAGCAAATAAGCCAGAACCCGAATGTGGCTCTGTGGCTCCTCACCATCCTTCTCAGGTGATCCCCAGGGCCAAGGACTGATCCTGGCAGGCCTAGAGATGGCCTATCCTTGAAAACTTCATTCTCTAGCACCTGCTGGAAGGGTCAGAGACAGCGTTTGTGTGTGAGAAGAAACTGTTCTCTGTAACTGGCTCTCCTCATTTTCTTTCTTTTTATTTATTTATTTTTTTGACATTATATCATTTTCTTCCTAAAATAATTATTTCTATTGCAACTCACTGAATAACCCCAGGTTTGAGGAATTGGGGAGTTTGCATGTGGAATCTGGGCTCTGGTTTTGGGGGGTCTCTTGAGTCTGGGGAGTTGGGGGACCTAGAAGGCCAAAGCTCCCCTGCAAGCCCCTCCAGCCTAGGGTACCCCCAGCCACAAAGCCTGTGGTGTCCATAGCTGCCCTTCCTGCCTCTGTCCTCTGGGCCATCAGCCTCATACCCTCAGGGCCTCCCGGACATCCACCTCAGAGCTGTCAGGCACAGGGAACAGGGAGATGTCCCAGCTCTGGGGTGCTCAGAGGGCAGGGAGAAGGAGGGGCCTGGCTCAGGCAGGGTGTGGGAGGGCAGCCAGGCAGCCCAGCTTGGCCTCTGCAGGAGGGCATGTTTGTTAGTGGATCCCAGTCTCTGGGAGGATGAAACTCTGGCCTTTCACATGCCTCAGGCCCCTGCCCTGAGCCCAGAGCTCTGGCTGGCTGGCGTTGGGGTGACAGAGTGCTCTCTTAATATCACCAGGCCCATCCCACTGCACTTTCCTCAAGGATAGGTCCCAGACCCCCAGCACTTCCCTGAAATAAGCCCCAGGACCTAGAAAGTCCAGCCAGAGGTGGGTGTGACCCAGCTGGGAGAGAAGAGCACCCAGGGGCTGAGAGTCCAGAGACCCTGAGCTGCCTGCCACTGGAGAGTGGGGCTGTTGAGGGTAAATGGGCTTGTGTGTATATGTGTGTGTGCATACGTGTGTGTGTGTGTGTGTGTAGAGAGAGGTTACTAATGAGATGGAACTGCAGTTGGTGAGGCAGAGCTGAGGATTTTGAGCCCTTCCAGAGAATTCATCAAAAGAAGATTTGATAAAACAAAGAGGAAAAAAAAAGAGGAGGAACAGAGAAGAGAATACCAGAGGCTGATGGCCATGCAGGGTGGTCACTGTGCAAGCCGTTCCTCCTGCCTGGACTCCCTCAAGTGCCACCAGATGCAGCCTGTCCCTGCAACCATGGCTGGACGGGGCTGGCACCTCCATGGAGTTCACTGCACTCTCACACAACCTGAACTGACTGTGATCAGAGGGGCGACAGCCACCCTCCGTGGCCTTGCACTGAGGCTCCAGGGAAGATGGTGGACTATGACCTCTGGGGTGGTCAGGGTTCACCACAATAGAGGGAAGGTGGAGGGAAGTTGGGTGTACTGGCCTGGCCAGGCCTAGGGAGCTGGAGCACCAAGGGAAGGTGAGGGGGCCTGGGCTGAGTGGAGCAGTCAGCTTCTTCTGACACCTGGCCCAGGCCAGAAGCAAGTCAAGAGAGGCATCATGCCCAGCGTTTGTGGAGACCTGTCATCTGGGACAAGTCCCTAACCATCCTGGGCCCAGTTTCCTCATCTGCAGAATGGAAAGGCTAGAAATGAAATTTGACACACCAAGTTATTCTGTCCCCCAAACAGGGTCTTTGAAACCTAGTCTCTTTTGCCCTCACCCACAGGATTCCTATGTCTTACTCTTTTCTTGGGGGGTTGGGGTGGTGGTGGAGGGGATTCCCAGGAGGCAGAGATGCTGGCACATAGGGAGGGTTTTGGGGGTACCCACAGGCCAATGGAGGTGAGTGCCCTCACCACACCCAGGGAGCAGCAGCCTGAGAGACTTCAGGCTACAGAGAAGAAAATAAACAAGTTTATTGGCACCATAGCTGTGTCCACAATCTCCTCCTCTCTGCCCCCTCCCCCTTCAGGGCTCCTCCTCCGCCTCTTCCTTCTCCTCCTCCTCTGCATTTGAGGGGGCCTCCTGATACTCATCACTCTTCCCCACTTCCTGGAGACGGGAGCCTCTGACAGCCCAACTTATTTTTAGTCAGCTGCCTCTGGAGCCAACCTGGGCCTCCCCGGCCCTGTCCACTGCTCCTGGGAGGATACCCTGGGGCTAAAGGGCACCTCAAAATGTGAGCGAGACTGAACCCAAGCCTGGACAGCATGCCTCTCTCGCCTGGCGCAGACCTCTCCTGCCTGACACCCTCCAGCAGGTCCCTTTCCTGCCTGGCCAAGGCCCACTGAGCCTGGTTTTTCCAAAGGGCCACTCTCACCATCCCTCAGTGCTCTAAAACCTTGGGGCTGGTGGCCTTTCCCCTACCTGCTGGACCCCACCTCACCTGCAGGGAGCAAAGTGGTACTGGCTCTCCATAGTCCTTTGAGCCTGGCACACAGATCAGCATGCTGGAGACACAGGGCAGGAAGGGCCCCAGGTGTCCAGGAAGGTCCACCATGGGCCCCTTCACTTGCTTATCTTAGACTAGCTATCCATCTTATGACCGCTGCCAAGATAGGTGCAGGGGGTAGAGGGTACCTGCCCACCTCCAAGTGCCCAGCAATTCCTTTCCAGCCCCAAACTTGCATACCCTGCTTGGCCATGCTGTGTTGTCAGGGAACTCACAGCCCTCCCACCCTCCTTATAGGCATCTCAGCAAAAATCTAGGATCCAAGCTTGTTGTCCAAGCCTGTCTCTGGAGGCTTCAACTATTCCCCCCTCCTCAGGAGGAATTCTTGTAAATATGGTTTTCTCTACCTCACCATGTTTCCAGGGATATTTTAGCACCCTGAGAGACAGGTGTTGGCGCAACTGCCTAGCTAGGCCAGCTCTTCCATTTGCACTACTTGCCTGGCACTGTCAGACCTGGTCCCAGATACATAGCAAATAGGCAGATAAGTATCTTGATGCACGTGGATGGAGACTCCCCATGTTGTCAGCATGGGAACTGCAGGACTGGCCCCATTGCTAGGGAGCTCTGTGTAGATGGAAGGAATCAGGACCTAAGTTCCACTCATGGTTCACAGAGAGCAATGATATCCACCCTGGAACCAGGCCATCAGACACACAAGCTGCACAAAAGGCTGTTCAACTGTGGGGGAAGAATTACTCTCAAACCATCCTTGCCTTGCTTTCCACACTCTTGGAAGAATAGAGCCTTCAAGTCACCTGTATCCCTTTTCCACCCTTCCCACCTGTCTCCTCAAGAAGCCTCTACCCTCTGAACTTTTACCTTTTGTAACAACCTGGATGGACCCAGAGACCATTCTTCCAAGTGAACTATCACAAGAAGGAAAAGCAAACACCATATGTACTCACTATTAAATTGGAACTAATTGTTCAACACTCATGGGCATACATGGAGGTAAAACCCAATGGAAACCAAGTAGATGGGAGAAGGGTAAATTCACACCTAATAAGTACAATGCACACTTTCTGGGTGATGGGCACACTTACAACTTTACTCACACAGAGCAAAAGCAATTTACATAACCAAAACATTTGTACACCCACAATATTCTAAAAATTTTAAAAAAGAGGCCCCAGCCCTTACCAACACCCCCTATGCCATGTGGCCTTGCTCCAGGCTGTCTGCTTTCAGAACCTTCCCTCTGCTCAGCAGCTGTGTTTCCAGATGCAGTTTTCTCAGGTTCACTGGAGTCCTCCTGGGCACTGACCCCTGGGTGCCCCCTACTGCAGCAATAGTGCAGGAATCCTAGAGGTCTCTAGAGATGGCCCTCTGCACTGGCCCTCACAGGGCGATGGGCTGCCCTTCCCCCTGTGCCTACGCCTATTGAAGACAAGGCCGAGATTCTGCCTGTGGAGAATAGATTTCATCTTTCACACCAGCAATCATTTGCAAATGTCTGCTGGGGCCTTCCTGCAACTTTGCCTCTGCTTATAGAAAAAGCTCTGGAGTCTATTAATGATGTCTGCCATGGTCACGGCAGGAAGAATAGAGGAACATGTGTGGCATATTTGACACATTTACCTTAGAAATTTCCCCTGCTGGCTACACACTGGAGAGAACCCACTGAAGCTCTCTGTGAAAGAAGCTGTAAGGCCCACAGGAACATGAGAGAAGGAAGGTAAAAGAGCAGACCCCATAAGCAGGATGCAGACACAGAGCTCACCCTCCTTCCATCACCCTGCTGAGCAGTGAGTCGGGAGACACTTGACACAAGGGGTTCTGCCAGCTCAACTTGGAGAGGACCTGGGGTTCCAGAGGATTAATCATAATGTCTCTGCCATTCATAGGTGCCAACTCTACAACTTCCCACTCTGTAATGACATCATACATTTCATCTCTACCTCTCAACACACCTCTCCAATCTTAAAGTAGGCAATATTATCCCATTTTAAATGTGAGCAAATTGAGGCTCAGAGAGGTTTAGGAGTCTGTCTGAGGCCACACAGGTGGTGTAAGCAGTAGAGGCAGGATTGACTTCAAAGTCAGAACTCTTTGTGCTGCTGCTCCCAGGATGGCCCCAACCATGCTCCTTCTCTGTCCTGTCCTCTCTAAGCTTTCACACTCCAGGACTGGTTCCTGCTACCACCTCTCTGGATGACCTGGTGCTTCCCCAGTTCTGTGCTTTTCCTTTTGCTCAGCCAAGACCAGGATGGAATCTTCCAACAGGATTTCTCTAGGAAACCATGGAGTAAACAAAACAAAACAGAAAATGAAAATCCCAAATCAGAGACACATTCCCAGAGCCCCAGGTCCCCAGCCTTAAATGACAAAGGCTTCCCCAGTTTGTTGGGAAAACTCATTTGTCCAATGAATATTTACTAGGCACCTGCTCTGTGCTGGGCTGTGTGGTTAGAGTAAGGAGCACGGGCATGACCAAGGCAGCAGAGCCCCCACCCTCTCAGCTATCTGCTGGGGGAGGACTATGGCATGTGCGTAGCCTTGATGCCACCAAGGCTGGGTGAAAGGGGGTCTGTCATCTGAAGCATGATCCCATGGGTTTCCCAGGAGCCTCTCCCCTGCTCGCCCCTCCTAGAGTGTTTTACTCCCTTCTCTGTTGCCCTCCCAACTCAAGTTCCCCCTTCCCCAGCCTTATTTTAGACACACTGTCAAGCAGGTGGCCACTCCCCTCTCCCATCAGTTCCCACCCACCCCCAGGGGGTATCTTTCAAGATGGCCCTTCTGAAGCTGAGCCACCTAGATTTCCCTAGGATACCAGTTTCACAGGCAAGACAGGGAGTGACTGAGGGATATTATTAATACTTGAGTCTGGGTGAAGTGGGGTATGGGGACCCATGTAGGTGTAGGCAGGAGCGGAAGCTGCTTCCTGAACAACTGATAAACTGAAAAAGGCAGGAGTGAGGTTGAGGCAGGAGGCCATGATTTCCCTCCTCTCTGCCCATGAACTCCCAGGTAGCATGCAGGACGTTATTTGAACAAAGTTCTAGTCAGACTCCTGCGTCAGACTCCTTTATCAGACAATGAGGAATTTGAAGCCCAAAGGGGTGAAGGGATTTACCCAAGGTCACTCAGCAAATTTGGTGGCCCTGCTAAGATCACTACCTGAGTTTCTGGATTCTGGACAGTGCTTCTAAAACATCTGAGGAGCCCTTCAATAAGCTACCAGTTAGGTGCCCACCATAACTCCAGCTGCCCCACTAACAGGCAGCAGAGGGGCCTCAGTCTGCCCAGATCTGCAGCTGGAACAACTGTGCCAAAGTGGCACCTGGCAAACTGGGACCCAGTGGAGCCTGCTGTCCTCAGCCACTCCTACCCAATCCCTCCTACACTGAGAGAGGGAAGGTTGGGTTTAACCCTTGCCTCCCCCTCCCTGCCAAGTGTCCAGGGAATCCAAGCAGCAGGCTGGGGCAGCCTCTCACGCTCCCCCACACACAGCTGTGGCTGGACTGAGAAAGGGACACAGAGACACCTGCATCCCCCACTGCCATAGCCAAGCCCTTTTCCTTCTTGAAGAGGCCTTAGGTCCCCATGAGAGTTAGGGAGATTCCATCTGAGCCCCAGCTGCTCTGAGGTTGGAGGGGCTGCCTCTCAGCTACAGAAGGGGCCTGCTCCTCCCTGGGGAAATAAAAGGGCAAGACCCTCAGCACCTCCCCCGCCTGCCCTGCAGAGAGGGAAAGCCAGGCCCAGAGGGCTGTAGCAGGGACAGAAATAGCTCCAACTTTCCAGGGAGGGAGGCTTTTATTGGTCTTCAGTGTGTTCTGGTCCCCTCACAGCCACCACCCATCCACAGAGTCTGTAGGCTCCGTGGAGAGCCAGGACCAATCCCCCTGGTGGGGCAGGAATTAGAAGGTTGCAGGAGGTATGGGAAGGCTCAGAGACAGAGGATCACTGAAGACCCAGAAGTGGGAAGGGAAGAAAGAGAAGAGGGGAGAGGAGTAGGAGGGCCGGAATCCCAGGGGAACTGGATGGAGAGAAAGGGGGCCCTCCATCTTTGGTCTGTGTCATTGCTGCTAATCAATAGATGACCACAAGGCCAAGCCAAGAGCAAGAGCCTTTGGCCAAGGCCCAGTCTAGGGTGTGAGAAGATCAGAGCAGCCAAGCCGGCAGGAGGATGTGAGCCAAGGTCCAGGCCCCTTCCATCTCAGGCCTTCTGACAACAGCCTTCCCCACGCCGCCACCGGACGGAAGAGAGGACGGATGCAGGAGCCCAAAGAATCCCAGAATCTAATTTTAGCCCAGTACTCCCCCCTCCCCTGCTGACAGTGAGCAGAGCCTGGGAGGGTGGGAGCTTCACAACCCCTGCCTGGCCTCCTGCTTTAATGGAGGTGCCAGTGGGCAGGCAGCACTACCCCAAAGCTGCTGGGGTCTCTGCAGGTGAGGCCCCCAAGGTCCCATAGGGCAGGGGATCTGCTGAGCTGGAGGGGCCAGGGTCAGAGATGAGGCCTGTTAATGACACCACTGAGATTAGATTATGTGGGTTCATGTGCTAGTTCTGGATGACCCCAGTCAAGCCCTCCTTCTGCCTTACTTTCCTTGTCTGTGAAATGGGGATAATACTCACATCTATTTCAGAGGATACATGTCAGGCACTAGGCCCTAATAGCTCAGAGTTTTTATAGCACATCTCAGGGGAACTCAAACTGATCTGTTACTCCTGGTGCACAACTCTGCACTGAGGCACAAAAGTGAGGAAAACACAGCCAGATCCTGCTTAGGAGTCTGCAGGAAACTTCATGTCTTTTAGAACTGCAGGAAACTTCATGTCTGGGACCTCCAGGGAACTGGGGCAGGGGAGGAGGGCAGAGACAGAGCCCCAAGCTGGGAACCCTGGGGACCACAAAGGCAATCCCCTGTGGGCAGGCAAGGACACCAAGGCCCAGAGAGGGATAGGGCAGCCTGATAGACGTTGACAGGACAGGACATGAACTATGAACTCCCCACCTTTCCTGCCCTGTCACCCTGTGAGCAGGAGGCCTGGCCTGTACCAGAAAAATGAAAAGCTGCCAGAACCAATTCCAGCTGAGCAGACACCTCCTCCCCAGCCAGCAGCAGCTGTACCTGAAGGTAGTTGGTGGGCAAGGTCTCACCCCCACCACCCCCCACCAGCACCCCTCACACACACGTGAAGGGTAGGTAGGGATCATGCAGAGGATGGGCAGGGGGAGAAGGTCTCATGAGCCTCTCTCCACCTTGAGTCCAGTGACAGGCCGCCAGGTGCCCTCCTGCCACAGGTCCCTTCTGAGCAGGGGTCAGAAGTCCCTCCCATTACAGTGCTCCAAAGAGTTCTTAGTGGCTGTCCCAGGGCACAGGCTGCTTCTCAAGGGTATTCCTTGCTAAGGACTTAGGGTCTCACAGAGCAGGTGCAGCTGGAGAGGTCTCCTCTGCCCAGCTCTTTTTTAACTGTCTTCTGCATCAGGGCTTCCCTTCAGGCATGTATGTCATCTCCAGAAGGTCAGTGTACCTGGCCAAGACAGCTCACATCCACCTAGTGACTCGCCAAGCACCCCTGCTTGCCTCCCTACCTCCTAGCTCCCAAGTGATTTGCCAGGATTCCTCCTGGAGGAAGAGGGGGGCTGTGCCCACCCCACTCGGCCATTATGACCCTTACTGATCAACCCAGTAACCCTCAGAGGGCTTCAGGTAGAACTGAAAGCAGGTCTTGCTCCAAGAGAACTACAGGAATGGGGTGTGGGAAGAGGAGAAGGCTGGACCAGGAGCTGGAGGTCCTGATCTAGCCCTATCTGCACCACCTGCCCTGCTGGGTAACCCTGGGAAACTCCCTGGGACTTTGCCCCTCAGTTTCCTCATCTGAGAACTGAATAAGATGGCAAAGTGGGATTGAGCCAAGCACAGAACTTGAAACACAGTGGGCTGTCAGCAGGTGTTTCCTGAATATGGGCCTGTTATTCCTCAAATCTGGAGGCAATTCCTTCAGTATGAAGGTGTGGTATGATGGGCAACCAGGGTTCTTGATCCAGCTCTGCCACCACTGTGTCTGTGTGAGGTCACCTGAGGTAAGTCATCTTCTCTCTCTGGGCCTCAGTCTCTTCTTTAATAAAATTCAGGGATTGGACTGAGCTGTCAGGAATGGAAAACCTGGGACATACATACCATCACTTACACATTCTGTGGCAGTGACAGACATGAACAATTGATCACAGCACTGCTGCATACTGAATCTAGCCAGATACATTTTCAGAATGTCCAGACACCCAGAGACACTAAATTAGAACAGGCCCAAGAGATAAAACCACAGTTCTTCTGCATCTGGATTTCATATTTTTATGATTCTGGGATCTACTGGCTGACCCTGAGTCTGTTTTCACTCCCAGCCAGGTTGTGAGGATTAAATAAAACAATGCACTCAGAATGGGTTTGCAAACAGTCCCACTCCAGCAAGCATAATCTTCTGCCACTATATCCAGAGAAGGGGCAGGGCTCCTAAGCCCAAAGGCTTGCCCTTTGCAAACCCTCAAGCTATGGAAAGAGTGGAAAGAGCTCAGGCCTGGATGACCTGGAGCAAGTCATTACAGCTTTCTAGGCCTGGTTTCCCCGACAAAATGGGCTAATTCTTATCTTACAGGGTAGGCATAAGGATTAAGTGATGTAATTAGACAAAGTGCCAGAAGGGCTGGCAGCTCAGTGAAAGGGAATCAATGACCCACCTCATCTACCTATGTCAGGCCTCTGGGCTTCAGCAAGGGGTCCCCCGGGAAGGAGGTTGGGGAGATAGGAGCAGGAAAGGTCATGTCTTTCTTGTTAAGTCCTCATCAAAGTCCATGTCCCTGTGTCCACCAGTGACAGTAGATATATTGGGGCCTCTACTGGTTCTCCCTAGCAGATTCACCACTCAGCCAAAGTATGGAGGTGGTAAAAGTATAGAGTCAGGTCCAGTGTGGGAGAAGCAGGGTAGCCCCAAACCAAGGACCCTGGGACTTCACAGTTCTTTCATCTACCCACCCCTTCCAGGGGTCTGTGACTGGCACTCACCATGCCCAAGCCTCCTGCTGCTTGCTTGCTCTCCATCCTCCGTCCGTGGGGCCAGGCCAACCTAGTTCGGGCCCCAGAGGCTGCCTTCTCCAGGGCAGCTAGGTGGGACAGGAAGGCTGCTGCACTGGAGCTCCAGCAGGGCTAGCTTGGGGCTGTATCTCAAACTGCGTCACAAATCTACTCAACACAGCATCCTTTGCATGTGCCCTTTCCCTGCCCCAAACACCTTCCTATCTTGACTCTTGGTGTACTCCCGCCCTTCTCCCAAGACCCAACCCAAAGCCACCTTCTCTGGGAAGCCCTCCTCCCTTCTCTTCATTCCCAGGCAACCAATCTCAGGCTCCTCTGGCCACCTACACTCCCACTGGCTTGCAGTGATGAGTAAGGCAGTTAAGTGGACAAAGGCAGGTAGGTGGGTTCAGGGTGGGGGTACCACCCAGCCACATCTCGGGGAGCAGAGGAAAACCAGCCCTGGGAGGAGGTCCTAGCTCAGTGGGCCAACACCCAGAGTTGGCTGTGCAAGTGACTGAGGAGTGACTACTCTTGGCACTCCTTAGACAATAAGGACACAGCTTACTTATTACAAAATATCCTTTATTGATAAAATAGCTCAGACTTTTTAAAAACACCTACAAGTTACAACTTGCAGACAGATTTCAGGCAACAATCTGGGGCTCCTATGGGGCACATAAGATCATCCAGCAGATGGTCACAAGCCAGTCTCTTCCCTGGGCCAGTCCCAGAGCCACACCCTAGGGTGGTGCCCTGGCCTTACTTTGCAACCGAACCAAGGGCCAACCTGGACACACACACCCCCAAGAAGGGACTCTTTTTGGCCCTTCCTTTCTCTCCACAGAAGGAGAGAAAACTCTCAGCACCCTTTCAAATCTGGCAGGTCTATCTTGTGCCAATAGTTACCACATGGCTCAGCCCATCCACCTAAGCTGTCAACTGGCCCAAGGCTGCATCGAGGCACTCCCATGGAGAAGACCGGCAAACTTCCTTTCTATACTCCCAATTGTTCCAGGCGGGGTGGGAGTAAGAACCAGAAATGGGAGGCTTCTCAGAGTGGAGCCCCATCAGCAATGGGGTGGGATCCACAGAGGCCAGCAGGCCCCCACTTGGGGTGGGATTAGCTAGGCTTCACAAGGATGCATTTGGGTCTGAAGACCTGTGTGGGTACTCCAGCTTGAGGCTCCCCCAGGGGTCCCTGAGACCCCGCCATGCCAACACCCCACCTGGGACTCTGCCACCTATCACAGGCTCTCATCTTAGAATCTAAGACTTAGACTGCTCCTCTGGTGTGGGTATTTTGAGCCAACTTGGGGAAACGATTTGCCTGCTTGATGACAAAAGGCATATCCCCCTTTGTGGTGCGGGGGGGGGGGGGGGGCCAGCCACAAACAACCGTGGGTTTGCATACAAAATTTCTAAAAGATTTCATGTACCAAAAAAAATGGTGTTGCACACAAAATTTCGAAAAGTTGTAACGTAGCAAAAAAACACCACCATTCCAGGCCCAAGAATATGTTCTCAAAAACTTTAACACGAAAAATGGATTCTGTCTGCCAGTC